>CM060694.1:149999927-150012427 GCA_030686995.1 Artemisia argyi
TCTCGTCTAATCATATCCTTCTATCTTATCCTTAGAAAGCTCACCTGAAAATGATGCTTAAAACGTCAACATAATGTTGATGAGATTCATAGGTTTAAGACTCATACACACTAGGCAACCAAATCACTGTGATTATAAAATATAGCTGGACAAATAATTATAGTTATCATATAAGCTACATGTATTCGCAAGGCAACCAACACACATAAGGCAACCATTAGGATGGCACGTCTCCCCCGCTCCAATCTTATCATCAATTAGGTCGCATGCGCGAGAAACAAGATAAGCATCCTCCCAATTGAATACACATCACAACATTCGGGCCGGAATGTGATCCCCGCTCCCAATCTTATCATCAATTAGGTCGCATGCACGAGCAACAGGATAAGCATCCTCCCAATTGAATCCCATTTAAACCACACAGCATTATATCGAGTAGGAGTTATTACTCTCCAATTGGATACTCCCCCCCAATTGGACCACACAACATTATCATCACATTATCCAATCCACATAACATTATCATTACATATAGCATTTACACAATAACATTATAAGTCTAAGCTTTTTAAACCACACATAATCACAATAACTCAAAACAATTATCACAAGCATCATTCCCATCCAATGTTTAAAACAAAGTAAAAAGTGAGACTATGAACTCACCTCAAACTTCGCAGCTTCCACAAACACAATTCACAAATCTATATCACACAAAATAAGTCCACGTTACACATGGCCAAGCTAAAAGCTATAACCCATGTAATACGCATATGATGGATGTCTAAGATTCATATGATCCACCATGGATCTCCTAGACCCCAAACTAATCACCACCAAATCCTAATACTCACTAAATCCCTTGCACTTATAAAATCCGCAGAATTTTATGGTACATTTACCCACATGAAATAATGACATTAAAAGCTCAACAACTCATACCAAAAATTTACCATAGTCTCTCATAAGCAAACAAGCTAATCCTAGAAGGCCATGGTCTAAAAACACACAAAAGTACCCTTCATAAAATCAAACTTACAAACTATCCAGATTCGGATCTGAACGCATACCAAAAAGTTTTGATTAAAATAAAATACTTCTACAACTTTTTATCGCGAATCCTTTTCGTGGGAGTCTAAGATAACCTAAAACTCAACTTTCCCAGAATGGCTAACCTTAATATCACTTTTTCACCCACAATTCACTATCAAACTTTTACCCAAATTATGTCCTGGTTTAACAGCTTTGACACCTTATCAAAGAAAAATCAAAAGACTAACTTCCAGACCTCGAAATCACTCGTGGCCAGACTTTTTGGAAATCTCTTTCATTAAACTTCAATTTAGACCAAAAATGCGTGATCTAACTCCTCACCATCTGTTAAATACACTCACATCTTTACAACACCAGTTTTCTATCCAAACCCTGTTGGGAACATACTTTCGTATTTAGTCAAGTCTCGGTCATTACCTTTTGTAATAGGTTGCTTAGTTATTTATTTCATTATGTTTAAGTTACAAGGCTTATGTATTTAAGTCCAATGGGCTTGAAGCCCACGTTTTCTAGATGAATGAGGGAGGAAGGGAGTGTTACCCTACTCCTCCCCTATATATACTAAGCTTATGTAAACTTTAATATTGTTGGTTATTTGAATATCTTAATGAAACTCTTGTTCTTTCACTCTTCATAATCTTATAATCAACCATCTCTTATTCTCATCTCATTTCTTATACTTGTGTTTACAAAATGGTGACCTAACAAGTGGTATCATTCGCCTAATAGAGATTGAAGTGTTGTTTATTGGGTTAACGTGGGGTTTAGGTGTTCTCTCTTCATATTTTTGCTTTTTTCTTTGTTTCTTTCACTCAAATCTTGAAGCTTGGACAAGTTTTAAGGTTGATATAGTGATTAGAAGCTTAGATTTTGCATAAAGTTTTGATCTTTTAAGGTTTTTCTACTTATTCTTCTATTTTATTGAGTTTTGTAGCTTCTTTGATTTTAGAAAACGTGTTTTTGGTAGCAAAATCTTTCATATTTAGTGTTTTCTAAGTGTTGGTGAAGTTACTTGATCAAAAGAACCTTATTTCTAAGCATTTTTCATCAAAAAGTAGTGATTTTTACAAGTTTTTGGTCATCCTACGCGTAAGATTTTCGTATAGTACAAAAATATAGCTGTCAACAGCACTTTGTGGTCAGTCTACGCATAAGTTTAGCCAAAAACCCCATTCCTACGCATAAGAGTGAATTCTACGCTTAAGTTTTGGTGAAAAACCCCTTTTCTACGCATAACCTTGAATCCTACGCATAAGTTTTGGCAGAAAACCCATTTTCTACGCATAACATTGGATTCTACGCGTGAGTTTATGCATAAAACCCCTTTTCTACGCCTAACATTGCTTTCCTACGCATAAGTTTTACGCAGAAGTTAGATCCTACGCAGAAGTTGATTTCCTACGCCTAAGTTTCTACGCAGAAGTTAGATCTTACGCATAAGATTATATCTTACGCGTAAGTTTCTTAAGTCTACGCATAAGTTCTTTCAAGGGTCTTCTCTTCGTGCTACGGTGACTCAGTACTTCCCTAGCTTGGACAAGTTAGTGGAATACTTCGATAAAGGATATCTTTCAAGCTTGGACAAGTTTGAAAGATTTGTTTGGTTCTTTAACCTTACGCAAAACTTGATTCTTACGCATAAGTTTAAATCTTACGCGTAAAGGAGAATCTTACACATAAACTTACTGTTTACGCATAAAATCACCCTTTACGCATAACATTTGAGTCTACGCATAAGATTATTGTTACGCGTAAGTTTTCAAGTTATCCAAAGGAACATGCATTTCAATCTTCTACAAGATCCATCTTCACACAAGTCTCTTTCTATTATCTTTTTGGCGGGAAAATTTGAGTAAAATTTATTTTTTATAGGAGATTAAACGTTCAATTTTTACGCGAAATTTAAATTTTGATATAATAGTGAAAATTTTGGCCCAAAATTCAAATTTTTAGGCCAAAATTCAAATTTTTTTGGTAAAATTTGGCGGCAAAATTTTTGAAACTCAAATTTTTCTTGCAGCCTTAAAATTGCATTTTAAAGTGATTTTCAAAATTTTGGAAGAGAAAAATTTTCAAATTATTTTGGAGGGAAAACCAGAAATCACTATTTCGACCTTGAGTGTGACATTTTGTTTGATTATTTCGATTACGTCGCAACAATCAAGGGGGAGAGATATGTCATCTACAATGTCTCAATTACCTTCTTCCAACTACCTTCCTCACCAATATTCTCATCAGCAGCAGTCATCAGCAACTGTACCTTCTTCCAACTACCTTCCTCACCAATATTCTCATCAGCAGCAGTCATCAGCAACTGTACCTTCTTCCAACTACCTTCCTCACCAATATTCTCATCAGCAACAGTATCATCAACAACAAAGTCACAGCTCCCACATTCGTCATGTTCTGCTCTTTGGCAATGAATCAAGGCCTCCAATGTTGCTACCAGGAACATATACTGATTGGAAGCGGAGATTTCTACAATGGCTCACAAATCGTCCTACTGCAGGTCTCATGCTCAAATCCATTCAAGATGGTCCATACAAAATGATATTTCTTGCTGACTCAACAGAGATTATCAGACTACAAACCAATGAAGATTTGAATGCTAGTAAACTCGCTCAGTACGATGCTGACCAACAGGCTGTATGGTTCATAACATTGGCACTTCCCAACTCTATTTACATGAATATGGACTTTCAAGCCAGTGCTTATGAAATGTGGAAATATCTTGAAGCTATGCATCGTACAGCAGAACTTCATCACATCAGAATGATGCAAACTCTTGAATCTTGTTTAAGCATGAATCCACTGAATACCATTCTCCCTGCTCCACCATCTCCAGATGTTGACCATGGATCATTAATCTACACTTCTAATGGTCTCTTCTTCAATCCTCCGAATGCACCTGAGCCTTTCTTCATTCCTCAGTACCATCCTGCTACACTACAGCAATCTCTTCTGGAAAATCTAGTGAAGCTTAGTCAAGTATCTACAGAGAAAGGCAAAGGTGTAATGACGTCTAGTTCTGAATGGTTAAACACAATGGAAGATACTGATGATGAAGAAGATCTTATCGAACCAAGCATGGCATTTTTGGCATATGCGGAAAATATTGCAGATGTGGAAGATCAAGATTATGATTCAACTCCACTCTTTGACGCTAATGTTGAATATGATGCCACACTTAGTCAAATGGAAGTTGAAGGGGGTAATCTCAATGCAGCTTGGCAAAGTGTCATGGGAGATATTCCATCTGATGATGAATATGCAGATTTAGAATCCAATACTGCAGATTTGGAAGCTGATACAACAGATGTGATGTTAATGGCAAGCATGCAGGATCTTCACATGAATGTTCCAAGCCCAAAATATGATTCTGATGATTCTGAAGATCCATTTGTGCAACTAAACAAAGGACTGATATTACTAACTAAAAGGTTCTCACAATATAAGAATTCAAAAAGTCAGACTTCTTCTAACCCCCGAAATCAAGAAGTCAAGCAAGGTGAAAGAGTTGTCGTACAAGGAAGGAATGCTCAAAGGTTTGTCGAGAATGGTGAGAATACTGCAGATGTCGGTAATAAAGGCTATAAGGATAAAGTATTGGATAAACATGATGACAACAGCAGATTGGGGAATGATACAGATGCAGTTTGTGCAGAAATCAGACCCTCCTATGACTCAGAGCCCAACGTTGACAAAGAGCAAATGGTTGAGGTACAATCTACTATTGATCATATTATGCCTGCAAATGAGAAACAACAATCTGAGCAACCTAACTTCACTAATGAAGGAGAGGTTGACCAGAATGTTGTTCAATGTCTTGACAATCGTTCTGAGTCTATATCCTTACCTGATAATCTTATAACTGATACATCATACCAAACTCTTGAGTCTGAAAACATTCTTCTCAAAAAGACCATTGCCCAGTTTCATAAAGATTTTTCAAAACTGGAGGCACATTGCATCTCACTGGAACTTAAATTGCAAAACGAATCTCTAAATTCGGGCAACAATGGTCAATCTTTGAATGAACAAAGTAAACATGTGGATACATTAGTTAAAGAAAATGAGCTTTTAAAGGGTCAAATTCAAGCAAAGGTGTTTGCACATGCTGCATTGCAAAATAAATTAAGACGATTGACAGGCCAGAGTGTGGATACTAAGTTTGCAAAACCATCAATCTTGGGGAAACCGCCCTCTCAAACAATCGGAAAACAATCAGTGGTTAGACAACCAACTGCATTTAAATCTGAACGACCTAAATTTCCAAAATCTCGGTCTGCCTCCCAAGTTGTTGAGAAAAACAATTTGACAAAACCAGTCACTCCACATTCTTGGCCTAAGGAAAATGCATGTGTGTCTGCTAAATCTCAACACGTGATTATACCTGGCTCATCTAGGATTAGTTCAAAAATAGTGTCTAAAACAAGCATTAAAAGTAAAGATTATTATGGAAAATGTGACATGTACAAGAACTATGATCTAGAAATGGCTAGAAAAAAGGCGCTACTTCAAAAGGATGGAATTCTAGGTTCAAAACCTCATGTGATGCCTTCCACTGTAGTACAGAACACTGCTTGTAGTAGCAAACCAAAACCTAAGAGTAAACAACAAACTAATAGGAATTGGCTAGCATCTAAAAGTAGTTGCGTAAATAATCATGTTGTCTGTGCTTTAAAATATCTTCAAAAAGGAAATTCACTTGAAAAGGCTCAATCGACTAAGACAAACAAACCCGTTGAACCAAAAGTCATAAGTCAGAAACCTAAGAAGTGGATCAATATAGGACGCAGGTTTTCTCAACCAAGTGATGATCCCACTGCATCTACAAAGAAAACATCTCCTAGATCTAACATTAGGTGGGTTCCCACGGGTAGAATTTTCAATACGATTGGTCTTAGGTGGATTCCTACAGGAAAGATCTTAGACTTTTGCACCAAAACTAATGTGATCTCCACAACATCCACCTCTGCGACAAGAATGAATACCATCGGAATTGTGTGTTCGCATGTCAAGTAGATAGTTGACACTACATCTTTATGCTTCTAACACCTGGAACCCAATTACACTTGGGGATCCTTGTTCTCTGTTTTCTTGTCTCTTCTTTCTTTCTCTACAGATTCAACAGGAATGGCTTCGGAACAAATCAGTTTCGGACCCGAGCTTAATGGAATGGCTTCTGAGCACAACAGCTTAGGACCCGCATCCAACTGTTTAAAAAGTACTTCAGCAATGGCTTCTGAGCACAACAGCTTAGGACCCGCATCCAACCGTTTAAAAAGTACTTCAGCAATAGCTTCTGAGCACAACAGCTTAGGACCCATAATAAATCGTTTAAAGCACTTCAGCTATGGCTTCTGAGCAAAACAGCTTAGGACCCGAAACAAACCGTCTTAACTTTCCGGACTCTTCGGCTGAAACATTGTCACTCTCTCGCAAGGAATTGGAAACCCTGTTTGCTCAACTGTTTGATGATTCAATTGAAAACCGTCCTCAAGAGGTCTCACCAATCTCCGCTGCACACCCTAAGAATATTCAACAACCACTGTTGAGAAAGATGGTCCTCCAAGTGAATCTCCAACAACAGCAGGACAAACCGCTTCCAACTCCAGACAATCAGCTGAAAATCCATAACTACAATCAGTACCACAACCTGCAGATTATGACCGAAAACTTTTTTCAATCCATTTTCACCGGCTCCAACCATTCCTGATATAATGGAGTCGTCTTCTCGCAATTTGGATCCGTCTAATATGCATACGTTCTACCAACATCACCCTTCGACACATCATTGGACTTAAATGGATTTGGAAAACAAGCTGGACGAAGAAAGCACAGTGATTCGCAACAAATCTTGTTTAGTTACAAAGGGATACAGTCAATGAAGCAGTATTGCACATCACTGTCATCAACAAAAGCTTAGTATGTAGCCATGTCTGCTTTCTGTGCTCAAGTCATTTGGATGAGAACTTAGCTCACGGACTACGGCTATGTATTTGACTAGATCTCAATGTACTGCGATTCAAAGTGTGCTATTGCTATCTCGTGCAACACCATTCATCATTCCAAGGCCTTACAAATTGCTCTCCGCTACTATTTCATAAAGGAGCATGTTGAGAAGGGTACAATTGAATTAGAGTTTGTGGGTACTGAATACCAATTGGCAGACTTGTTTACAAAGACATTACCTCCATCAAGGTTTGTTGATTTAGTTCACTAAAATGGTATGTGATGTTTGACTCTAGATGATTTGCAAAATTTTCTTAAAACCTAAGAAGAGTCAAACATCAAACTCTTTCTGTAAATACTTTTTCTACAAAAAGAATCTTCTTTCTTTGTGTACAAACTTCTAATCTTCAAAACTATGTTCCTCCATTAAAACAAATTTTGCTTCACATTGTTAAAATGGAACATGTTTTGAGGGGGAGAAAATTTTTCACAAAAATATGAAGTTTGCACACCTAATCATTAATCTTCAAGGATAAAATTCATTTTCAAAAAGTTCTATAACCTCTCGAATTAAAATGTGCAAAAATGTTTCACAAAATAAATGCTAATTCGAGGGGGAGAAAAGAAATTTTTCGGCATGGATTCCAATTTAACCATGTTTAGTCTTCAAATGGAAAAGTAGTTAACCTTTAATGAGTATAGATTAACAAAAGTCTTAAACTTAGGTGAAAGGACATTGCTTGAAAAATAAATAAATAAAACGGGCTCTAATTAATGTTTTCACAAATGTTCTCAAAAGTTTCACACATAATTATAATATCAATGATTCAGGCTAACGAGTTTTTATCCTCGATTGTTTCCATGATTGTGAGTTTCAAATTTCTTCATTGTTGTTGTCTAATCGTTCCCTAAATGTTTCAAATGTTTTCAACGGTCAAAAAGGCATAATCAGAAACTAGGGTTCATGTAATTATCGATCAGGGCATTTTCTTTTATGTGTTTAGTCTAATTAATTATTTCATATAGCTTTAGAGAACACTAAAGAATGCTCGATTGGTGAGTTTGCACGATTAGAAACAACATAGGTTTGAAATCAAGTGATTTAGGGTGAAGATATAGATGTCTTTGCTGCTACTAGGACGTTTGATTGTACAATATTCATGCATTATGATGCTAAAATGTGTGCATAGTCTCTAATCATAACCCCTAACCATTTTCAAAATTAGAAAATCTCGAGTGATAGAATGAATTAATTTGTGATCTTGTGTGTTAATTTGAGATTTCTGAGCATTTTGGTAGATTTAGAATGAGTTTCTTGATTCATCTGTATACTTGTTTATGCCTGATGCATTTTCTCTGTGAGCAAGTACATGTCATCCCATTGAAAGTCAAAACTTCAACAATTGTCAAAATGTTTCTTATGGAACATATTTTGAGGACAAAGGGTTAAATGTGTTAAAAGGCTAAAACTGGTAACAGGATTCGAAATGGTGAGAAACAAATTTTTCCAAACTCTACACTCTTGTTTTAGACCGGTAAAGCAAGTGTGAAGATCAAAGCAAAGTCGTTCAAAACCTTTCAAATTTTTCATAATCTGGAATGCTTTGGCTACAATAAAAGAATGACTCTGATTTGAACATCCCAAATACCGGAAGTTTTCCATTCATCACAAAAACAAATCTTCAAAAAGAAACCATGTGGTTCAACTTTAGATGGAAATCTTCTTCTTCAGATTTTAAAACTCAAAAGAGAGACTCCGGGTCTCAAACAACTTTCAAAAGTAAAAGAGTTTTAAATTTCCATTGATTCAACGAGTGTTATATCAAAATGAAACAATGATTTTTAAATCCTCGTTGGAATTCAACATTTTTTTAATCGGATTAACACAACCTACAAATGGATTTCCAATTTTGGTATACAAAGGTTTCCAGCCTCAAAGTTGTTGTCTAATATGATAATCAAGCATTCTTTGTTGTATAATACTTGATTGTGTTTTCTAAAACCTTGAGCAGAATCATCTCACGAATTTTTCAAAAAGTATTTTTTTAATACGATTCAATATTCTGCTCAAGAAAACTATCTCTCGAATAAACTTCATTATTTGAGGGGGAGTATTTTGTTTAAAGAAAACTAATTTTGTATGAAAATAACGACTTGTGCACTCATTTCAGTGTACAACTCGAGTTTCAGAGAAAGGCGAGTGCCTTGCTAAACCATTCTTTAAAACCAAAACATGCATTTTTCCTTGAAAACCAGAAGAAATTCTCATGCTAAACTTTACTAAAATTTCTTAATCTTGAGCAAAATTTATTCAAAAAATTTCAAAAGTTTTTTTTTTAAAAAAAAAAACTTTTCAAAATTTTGCTCAAGATTTTTCAAATCTTTACTCCCCAATTCGCTTCAAAAGTTTAAAATTCTAAAAAATATGCGAATTTTCAGGGGGAGTATTTCCAAATCAAAATATTATGTCAAATCATGCTTTATGGCTTGTGCACGCATTACAGTGCACAACCCGAACTTGTAAAGAAAGGACCCTGAGGTACGCATCAGTGTCTCAATCCTAAATATGTGGAGCGAAGGCTTCTTACTTTTGAGTAGAATTAATCAAATATTTTATGATTTTCATAATTCTGCTCAAAAGGACAAGTATTTCACCTCAATAAGACCTAATCACTTGTTGAGGGGGAGCACTTGTCAAAACCAAAATACTTTATTCTAAAATCAAAAGTTCTTGGTGAATCTCCCCATAAGACTCAAAAAGGCATATTTTAATCTAAAAAGATTGTCAAAAACATCATTATATATGCTATTTTTGAGGGGGAGAAAATGGAAAAGTGATTAAAATATAAGTAGTCAAAAGGCTAAAAGTTGTATCGTGTGCGAGCTAGACTCAGAATTGACCCAGGAATTGACGAGACAATAAAAGTTAGTAATCTCGAAAAGACTTATCCTCGACGGGTAATAACATCAAGTTAGTTACTAGAGCTAGTTGTCACCTAAAAGCTGACAATGGAACTCTTTAACTAGCCACGTAAGCGTGTCTCGAAAAGGATTTGTCCTAGTAGAAAAGTACCGTCTCGAGAAACTTTCTGTGGACTTGACCCGGCCGGGTAATAACTTCAAGCTAGTCTAACTAGTGATGTAAGCGTGTCTCGAATCAGTCTTGTTCACTGAAAGTGGATCAATTCAAAATGCTTGCTCCTCCTGCATGTGCAAATTTATTGTATACTTATGAGCACATGTGAAGGGGGAGCCCTTCAAAAGTGTACACAAAACTCTCAAAGTGTTAACCAAAATATTTGATTATCACAAACACTTTGAGAAAATTTCAAACAAAGGTTTCTTGGCTACTGTCGGTTAATCAAGGAGTTATAAGGTGATTAGGATAGGAAAAACCGTCCTACGATCCGCCAGAGCCGGAGGGATCTACCCAAGGACATCTCCCATAGTTAGAATTAGAAGTCCTTAGGTATGATACGAAAAAAAGGAGAAAAGAATGAAAGGGAAAGAAGGAGTTGAAGAATTAAAAAGAAATGTAAAAGAAAAGGGTGAAAAGAAATAGCCCTCCATATATTCAACCTTAGGGCAGACACCGGGTTCAACTCATATGCTACTGGTTGTTGCTAAGGCAACATCGGTATTGAAGATTAAGTCGTCATGGACCCAGTGACGCAATGCACTAAACCTTCTTAACCACTCAAGTTCTCTTAAAAGAGCTTGTTTCATTCTCACGGGGAACCAGTGTAATCTATCAACTTATCTCTTAGAGATAGTTGATATTGAAACAGGAGACCCCTCCCTAGTCTCCGCATAGGAAACCTAAGTGTGCACTTATAGAGTCTAGAGCCTTGAGATACATCAAAGATCTCTTAGGAACACTTAGTATTTCTACAAATGGTGTTCTACATCAATGGACACCAGCTGTAAATTATCGAGTCCTTCGCAGATCTTAGCAATCTGCCGAGAACGTTTATGAGAGAATTACAAATGTATTTCTCAATGATTGAACGGAAATTCCTGCCAGGGTCAACATCTAACAGCCCTGACAGCAGGTCACTTCGGTAACCCCACAAGGGTTACGCTTAGTGTTCCCGGTGGTTCCATAGCGATCTACAGTCGTGGAGTGATCCCCAGCGACTCACCCAGTCATTGAGCTACTTAGTTGGTCTCGTAAGCTCCTTCGGGAGTATCTGATATGGGAACGGCCTTGATAAGGACTAGAAGGAGTCTTCACACTATGCTGTTGACGAACTCTAATTCCTTATCTGTAAGTACCGGTTGTTTATTGCTAACTGTTTACTTGCAGGTACATCACCTCCATGATGGTAGATTCCAACATGCTCATACATACATCTTGAAGCAAATGATAGCTCCCCCAAAGATCTTAGCACCACAAAGTTCAAAGAAAGATTCTACGCCAATAAGAAGAATCTACAAAGTTTAAAGACTAAAGATCTTAGAATATGAAAAGGAACTTCGTGCACGTGAAAGTCTAAGTTCAAAGATGTATGAGTATGTTGGAATGGCGGACAACCACCACAGACGCAGGAGTGACAAACGGCAGACTACTTCATAACATAATCACTACATCATCACCAATGAACAAAGACATAGAGCAAAGTACATTCATTACACAAATTTTTGAAGACATCTAAAGATTTACATGTCACAAGTCAACAACTAAGATGAAGACGTCAAGCAACCGTGATGACCGAACCTTAGGGGGAGATTGTTGGGAACATACTTTCGTATTTAGTTAAGTCTCGGTCATTACCTTTTGTAATAGGTTGCTTAGTTATTTATTTCATTATGTTTAAGTTACAAGGCTTATGTATTTAAGTCCAATGGGCTTGAAGCCCACGTTTTCTAGATGAATGAGGGAGGAAGGGAGTGTTGCCCTACTCCTCCCCTATATATACTAAGCTTATGTAAACTTTAATATTGTTGGTTATTTGAATATCTTAATGAAACTCTTGTTCTTTCACTCTTCATAATCTTATAATCAACCATCTCTTATTCTCATCTCATTTCTTATACTTGTGTTTACAAAATGGTGACCTAACAAACCCTAACGTATAAACTATCGCGTTTTAAGCTCAATTCTCTTAACCAATCACCATACTATTGTCAATTAATGATTCTAACACGTTTTACATCATTAATTTACAGAAGTTTATAAACCTTAAATCCACCATATTTAATATTACATGAATTCCAATAATTAACCAATTAATTAAACATAGTGTTTAAGGATTTATCTTGATTCTTGACTATTGCTTGAAAACTATAAACCCTAATTTTTTTCTCTTTCTTTTCTCCTTGTGGTCGACTCAAATTTGCAGGAAAAAGGGTTATGGGTCGTTTGGTATGATTATAAGGGTAGGGGTTGGGCTTCTTTGGGTTGGACTAGGAAGCCTTATTGCTAGTAATTGTATTTGGGCTCAAATTTGGTTTCATTTTCTCCTAAAAACCCTCTAAGCCGATTTTATGTA
>CM060694.1:150614927-150902427 GCA_030686995.1 Artemisia argyi
ACCTACCACTCATTTTATATTTTATTATGGAGTATATTGACATGTTTGACCATACTTTCAAGTTTCATATTTTTAGGATACCCGGTTTTACGTTTCGTGGCCTAAAAACTTACGGTTAGCAATTTACGGGTCCAAAACTAGCTACATACTTAGGATATTATCATCCAAAGACCAAGAGTCATCATCTAGTCACCTTATCCTCATTCAAACCGCCACTAGGGGGGGGGGTTCACACTTGTGGTTAAATTTTGACCATTGATTCTTTACTTAATTACAACTTTGGCTCCAAGTTAACCTTGGTCACCAAGTTTATGTAGTTTCCTAGTAAGCTTCCTAACCTCCTCTTCATGCTATAAATAGAGAGCTCATTCCATCATTTCTTCATAAATAAAACGCCACAACCTCAATCCTAGCACCATGATCCTTTGATCTTCAATATACAAGTTACACTACAAAGTTCAATGTCTTAGTATTCTCTACCTAGTTCTTAAGTTTGTTTGGTGATTCCATGGTTGAATTAGTAGCTACACAAGGTTACTAGGGCTGAAGTTAAATGGTTTTCACAAGGGTTAGATCAAGGCTAGCAAGGGTTACAAGAGTTATGGTGAAGGGTTTCCAAGCTTAGGTTTAGTGTCCTAGTTCTAAACTTGACTTCCTTTCTTTAGAAAGCCAAAAGTTGTAAGCAAACCCTTATACACTTTCTTGCTCAATATCATTTCATGCTTATTATGTTTCTTTCATGCTATATATGGTCTTTGTATTGTGTTCATGATGTTTAAAAATGGATAAAACAAGTATTGGTATACATATGTTAACTTATGACAAGCAAACAAGCAAACTAAGTCGCAACGTTCTATTATAGGCTGCTCTTAGAGACTTTCGCGATTCGACTTTCATTTCTCATTACATAGACTTAAGGTGAGTCATAGCCCCTACTCTTTTCGTACTTGTTTTAACTATTGGGGGGGATACATGCTCAACTACTTGTTTACTTGTACAAATACTCAAAACGTCTACACTTGACTGTGTTATACTTGATTGCTTACATACATGACTGCGTTATATTTAATTGCGTTATTCTATTTATTGACTAGTAGTTGTCTTTGGGAATTGACTCCCAGTTGTCTTTGGGAAGTGGCTCCCAGTTGTCTTTGGGAATTGACTCCCAGTTGTCTTTGATACATCCTAACATTTGCGAATGTTGGATACATCATAAAAGTGAGGTCTTCGGAGATGAAGTAGAGACTCACTTCTAATTGCTTAAATTGTCTTGATGAACTTATACATGTCTTATTCATACTATATATGTTAGCAGTGGGTTGTGAACACACAGGTTACAAGTCTCTTATGGCGGGACTTGTAACTGAGTGGATTCACGATGCCTTTGCTGTGTGATCATTCTTTAAGGCTTTTTCAACTGTTTTAAGACAAACTCTATGAACTCACCAACCATTGTGTTGACACTTTAGCATGTTATCTCAGGTCTATAAAGCGATAGCTAGTGCGTGGAACTTAGAGTCAAGCTGCATGATCTGAAGACTTACGCTTTTATCATTTACCATTCAAAACTTTGTATACATTTATGTATCATACTTTGGAATCTCAAGTTTGTAACTCAGAATTTATTAATCGAATGGTAACTTTTCAAAACGTCTCATTTAGAGTTCGTTTTCTATCCCTTGTACTTTGTATTATGAAGTAGCACCCCTATGACACAGTCTTCCGCTGCGGTATTTTGGGGGTGTTACAGATTGGTACCAGAGCCTTGGTTATAGAGAACTAGGTTGCATTTAGTGCCTAGACTATAACTGCTATATACGTTGGGACCTTCCTCTTTATTTGCCTTACACACAATACATACACATGTGTTTTTTTTTGTTAGAGGTTTGCTTAGTTCCACGCTATTAGATGATGTGACTTTAGTATTATAAGGAGCCCCAGAGATTCGTCGAGTCATTAAAAACATGGAGCTCAGTAATAACTAATTAGTTAACTTAATCTTGTGTTTGATGAGACACAAGATTTGAGTTAAATAATATTATTGCTTAGCTTTAGGGATTTGATGACTGGATTATCTTACCATCTGCCTCAGAAGGCGGATTTTGTGTCGGAAATTCTTAAGTAGGATGTTTTAGAATCTCCTTATTTAAATGGATTGGGACGCCTCTTCAGTTAAATAAAGAAATTGTAAATCACCGAACCATAAGTTTATGAGACCTTACTTACATAAATTTGGACGCTTCTTTATGTAAGTAATGTGTTATAAATAAGTGGGCTTAATTGTAGCCGATACAACTCCTTAACCAGAACCTTAGACAAATCAGAGTGAACACCACTATATTAGAGATCCCGAATTCTCTTAGACACATCGTAAGTAGTTAACATCAACTGAACTTCGGGACGAAGTTCTCCTTAAGGGGTACAGACTGTAACAATTCGCAATTTCAGGTTAACTTTTATTCCCGAAAATTTCACTATTCACTTTTTACTATTCACTTTTACTATTCACTTTTCACTATTCATCTCAGAAATTTTTATTTCATATTCTCGTAAGTTAAACTATTTTAATGATAATCCGAGAGTTTGACGCTCGTCGGATCATTTCTGCAAAAATCACAAAGCCGTGTCCGAGATTTACTTTTAGGTTTAAACGTCCTTCTAGCATCCCGATATGTCCATAAAACATTATAAACAATAGAAATATGATTTTCTCTCATTTTAGGACAATTCCAAAAGTTTCGGAATTTTACGTTTTTCAGTTCAGCGTTTTACGCGAATTGCGCGTTTTAGACCCGTGTTTCCAGTTTTTAGCAGGGTTTTCGCACCCGATAGAACCTACCACTCATTTTATATTTTATTATGGAGTATATTGACATGTTTGACCATACTTTCAAGTTTCATATTTTTAGGATACCCGGTTTTACGTTTCGTGGCCTAAAAACTTACGGTTAGCAATTTACGGGTCCAAAACTAGCTACATACTTAGGATATTATCATCCAAAGACCAAGAGTCATCATCTAGTCACCTTATCCTCATTCAAACCGCCACTAGGGGGGGGGGGTTCACACTTGTGGTTAAATTTTGACCATTGATTCTTTACTTAATTACAACTTTGGCTCCAAGTTAACCTTGGTCACCAAGTTTATGTAGTTTCCTAGTAAGCTTCCTAACCTCCTCTTCATGCTATAAATAGAGAGCTCATTCCATCATTTCTTCATAAATAAAACGCCACAACCTCAATCCTAGCACCATGATCCTTTGATCTTCAATATACAAGTTACACTACAAAGTTCAATGTCTTAGTATTCTCTACCTAGTTCTTAAGTTTGTTTGGTGATTCCATGGTTGAATTAGTAGCTACACAAGGTTACTAGGGCTGAAGTTAAATGGTTTTCACAAGGGTTAGATCAAGGCTAGCAAGGGTTACAAGAGTTATGGTGAAGGGTTTACAAGCTTAGGTTTAGTGTCCTAGTTCTAAACTTGACTTCCTTTCTTTAGAAAGCCAAAAGTTGTAAGCAAACCCTTATACACTTTCTTGCTCAATATCATTTCATGCTTATTATGTTTCTTTCATGCTATATATGGTCTTTGTATTGTGTTCATGATGTTTAAAAATGGATAAAACAAGTATTGGTATACATATGTTAACTTATGACAAGCAAACAAGCAAACTAGTGATTTTTATGGAAAACCACGACCACAATAGTATAACTTTGATATTTGACACTTACTTACTGTTAAAGAGGACTTAACAAGGAAAACATAGCAATTTGAATCACCCAAAACGAGTATACGAGTCAAAAGTTATGACCGTTTGAAGTTAGCGAAACCAAAACGGCAAAACTGCCTAAATTGCATTCTGATCAAATTATGATTTTGAAAGTCCCACTTCTGGTCCGATTCATCAAAAAGTTAAAACACGAAAGTTGTCCGGAACGACGTTTTCGTTCAGGAATAAAGAAGCTCGAGACCTGAAAACGCTTTCTGAGTGATAAATTTCTTCAAATTCTTAACAGCCCATTTTTAGACCAAAGTTACTATATAATCATTATAATTAGATGAGACCAAGAGGTCTAATGACCTAAAGCCGAGACCACAACCATGGCTAAAGCCAAGGTTGAGTCTCAAGATCATGGTAACAATGACCAAGGTCACGGCAAAGCTACGGCTAAAGACCATATAACTATTAAAGATCAAAAAGCTTATATATATATATATATATATATATATATATATATATATATATATATATATATATATATATATATATATATATATATATATATATATATATATATATATATATATATGTTATCAAATACTACAATAGTAGGGAGCCTCATGTGAGGAGTTCATTGAGTAAGCCGTCGAGACGAGTTGTGGATTTACGAGTTAAAGTGTCCTGGCTCCTCGAACGTTTACTCCATGACTTCTGAATTATGTCGGCCCGAACGGTAGTAAGAGATATACAACTTATACATGTTTCATAGACCACTTATATTCAACGACTTACACTATATACTAAGTACTACATCATGAACATTATGCAAGACATATATGGGCAATTCTTCGTATTCTTAGACGTTACTCCAAACCTAAGTCGCAACGTTCTATTATAGGCTGCTCTTAGAGACTTTCGCGATTCGACTTTCATTTCTCATTACATAGACTTAAGGTGAGTCATAGCCCCTACTCTTTTCGTACTTGTTTTAACTATTGGGGGGGATACATGCTCAACTACTTGTTTACTTGTACAAATACTCAAAACGTCTACACTTGACTGTGTTATACTTGATTGCTTACATACATGACTGCGTTATATTTAATTGCGTTATTCTATTTATTGACTAGTAGTTGTCTTTGGGAATTGACTCCCAGTTGTCTTTGGGAAGTGGCTCCCAGTTGTCTTTGGGAATTGACTCCCAGTTGTCTTTGATACATCCTAACATTTGCGAATGTTGGATACATCATAAAAGTGAGGTCTTCGGAGATGAAGTAGAGACTCACTTCTAATTGCTTAAATTGTCTTGATGAACTTATACATGTCTTATTCATACTATATATGTTAGCAGTGGGTTGTGAACACACAGGTTACAAGTCTCTTATGGCGGGACTTGTAACTGAGTGGATTCACGATGCCTTTGCTGTGTGATCATTCTTTAAGGCTTTTTCAACTGTTTTAAGACAAACTCTATGAACTCACCAACCATTGTGTTGACACTTTAGCATGTTATCTCAGGTCTATAAAGCGATAGCTAGTGCGTGGAACTTAGAGTCAAGCTGCATGATCTGAAGACTTACGCTTTTATCATTTACCATTCAAAACTTTGTATACATTTATGTATCATACTTTGGAATCTCAAGTTTGTAACTCAGAATTTATTAATCGAATGGTAACTTTTCAAAACGTCTCATTTAGAGTTCGTTTTCTATCCCTTGTACTTTGTATTATGAAGTAGCACCCCTATGACACAGTCTTCCGCTGCGGTATTTTGGGGGTGTTACAGATTGGTACCAGAGCCTTGGTTATAGAGAACTAGGTTGCATTTAGTGCCTAGACTATAACTGCTATATACGTTGGGACCTTCCTCTTTATTTGCCTTACACACAATACATACACATGTGTTTTTTTTTGTTAGAGGTTTGCTTAGTTCCACGCTATTAGATGATGTGACTTTAGTATTATAAGGAGCCCCAGAGATTCGTCGAGTCATTAAAAACATGGAGCTCAGTAATAACTAATTAGTTAACTTAATCTTGTGTTTGATGAGACACAAGATTTGAGTTAAATAATATTATTGCTTAGCTTTAGGGATTTGATGACTGGATTATCTTACCATCTGCCTCAGAAGGCGGATTTTGTGTCGGAAATTCTTAAGTAGGATGTTTTAGAATCTCCTTATTTAAATGGATTGGGACGCCTCTTCAGTTAAATAAAGAAATTGTAAATCACCGAACCATAAGTTTATGAGACCTTACTTACATAAATTTGGACGCTTCTTTATGTAAGTAATGTGTTATAAATAAGTGGGCTTAATTGTAGCCGATACAACTCCTTAACCAGAACCTTAGACAAATCAGAGTGAACACCACTATATTAGAGATCCCGAATTCTCTTAGACACATCGTAAGTAGTTAACATCAACTGAACTTCGGGACGAAGTTCTCCTTAAGGGGTACAGACTGTAACAATTCGCAATTTCAGGTTAACTTTTATTCCCGAAAATTTCACTATTCACTTTTTACTATTCACTTTTACTATTCACTTTTCACTATTCATCTCAGAAATTTTTATTTCATATTCTCGTAAGTTAAACTATTTTAATGATAATCCGAGAGTTTGACGCTCGTCGGATCATTTCTGCAAAAATCACAAAGCCGTGTCCGAGATTTACTTTTAGGTTTAAACGTCCTTCTAGCATCCCGATATGTCCATAAAACATTATAAACAATAGAAATATGATTTTCTCTCATTTTAGGACAATTCCAAAAGTTTCGGAATTTTATGTTTTTCAGTTCAGCGTTTTACGCGAATTGCGCGTTTTAGACCCGTGTTTCCAGTTTTTAGCAGGGTTTTCGCACCCGATAGAACCTACCACTCATTTTATATTTTATTATGGAGTATATTGACATGTTTGACCATACTTTCAAGTTTCATATTTTTAGGATACCCGGTTTTACGTTTCGTGGCCTAAAAACTTACGGTTAGCAATTTACGGGTCCAAAACTAGCTACATACTTAGGATATTATCATCCAAAGACCAAGAGTCATCATCTAGTCACCTTATCCTCATTCAAACCGCCACTAGGGGGGGGGGTTCACACTTGTGGTTAAATTTTGACCATTGATTCTTTACTTAATTACAACTTTGGCTCCAAGTTAACCTTGGTCACCAAGTTTATGTAGTTTCCTAGTAAGCTTCCTAACCTCCTCTTCATGCTATAAATAGAGAGCTCATTCCATCATTTCTTCATAAATAAAACGCCACAACCTCAATCCTAGCACCATGATCCTTTGATCTTCAATATACAAGTTACACTACAAAGTTCAATGTCTTAGTATTCTCTACCTAGTTCTTAAGTTTGTTTGGTGATTCCATGGTTGAATTAGTAGCTACACAAGGTTACTAGGGCTGAAGTTAAATGGTTTTCACAAGGGTTAGATCAAGGCTAGCAAGGGTTACAAGAGTTATGGTGAAGGGTTTACAAGCTTAGGTTTAGTGTCCTAGTTCTAAACTTGACTTCCTTTCTTTAGAAAGCCAAAAGTTGTAAGCAAACCCTTATACACTTTCTTGCTCAATATCATTTCATGCTTATTATGTTTCTTTCATGCTATATATGGTCTTTGTATTGTGTTCATGATGTTTAAAAATGGATAAAACAAGTATTGGTATACATATGTTAACTTATGACAAGCAAACAAGCAAACTAGTGATTTTTATGGAAAACCACGACCACAATAGTATAACTTTGATATTTGACACTTACTTACTGTTAAAGAGGACTTAACAAGGAAAACATAGCAATTTGAATCACCCAAAACGAGTATACGAGTCAAAAGTTATGACCGTTTGAAGTTAGCGAAACCAAAACGGCAAAACTGCCTAAATTGCATTCTGATCAAATTATGATTTTGAAAGTCCCACTTCTGGTCCGATTCATCAAAAAGTTAAAACACGAAAGTTGTCCGGAACGACGTTTTCGTTCAGGAATAAAGAAGCTCGAGACCTGAAAACGCTTTCTGAGTGATAAATTTCTTCAAATTCTTAACAGCCCATTTTTAGACCAAAGTTACTATATAATCATTATAATTAGATGAGACCAAGAGGTCTAATGACCTAAAGCCGAGACCACAACCATGGCTAAAGCCAAGGTTGAGTCTCAAGATCATGGTAACAATGACCAAGGTCACGGCAAAGCTACGGCTAAAGACCATATAACTATTAAAGATCAAAAAGCTTATATATATATATATATATATATATATATATATATATATATATATATATATATATATATATATATATATATATATATATATATATATATATATGTTATCAAATACTACAATAGTAGGGAGCCTCATGTGAGGAGTTCATTGAGTAAGCCGTCGAGACGAGTTGTGGATTTACGAGTTAAAGTGTCCTGGCTCCTCGAACGTTTACTCCATGACTTCTGAATTATGTCGGCCCGAACGGTAGTAAGAGATATACAACTTATACATGTTTCATAGACCACTTATATTCAACGACTTACACTATATACTAAGTACTACATCATGAACATTATGCAAGACATATATGGGCAATTCTTCGTATTCTTAGACGTTACTCCAAACCTAAGTCGCAACGTTCTATTATAGGCTGCTCTTAGAGACTTTCGCGATTCGACTTTCATTTCTCATTACATAGACTTAAGGTGAGTCATAGCCCCTACTCTTTTCGTACTTGTTTTAACTATTGGGGGGGATACATGCTCAACTACTTGTTTACTTGTACAAATACTCAAAACGTCTACACTTGACTGTGTTATACTTGATTGCTTACATACATGACTGCGTTATATTTAATTGCGTTATTCTATTTATTGACTAGTAGTTGTCTTTGGGAATTGACTCCCAGTTGTCTTTGGGAAGTGGCTCCCAGTTGTCTTTGGGAATTGACTCCCAGTTGTCTTTGATACATCCTAACATTTGCGAATGTTGGATACATCATAAAAGTGAGGTCTTCGGAGATGAAGTAGAGACTCACTTCTAATTGCTTAAATTGTCTTGATGAACTTATACATGTCTTATTCATACTATATATGTTAGCAGTGGGTTGTGAACACACAGGTTACAAGTCTCTTATGGCGGGACTTGTAACTGAGTGGATTCACGATGCCTTTGCTGTGTGATCATTCTTTAAGGCTTTTTCAACTGTTTTAAGACAAACTCTATGAACTCACCAACCATTGTGTTGACACTTTAGCATGTTATCTCAGGTCTATAAAGCGATAGCTAGTGCGTGGAACTTAGAGTCAAGCTGCATGATCTGAAGACTTACGCTTTTATCATTTACCATTCAAAACTTTGTATACATTTATGTATCATACTTTGGAATCTCAAGTTTGTAACTCAGAATTTATTAATCGAATGGTAACTTTTCAAAACGTCTCATTTAGAGTTCGTTTTCTATCCCTTGTACTTTGTATTATGAAGTAGCACCCCTATGACACAGTCTTCCGCTGCGGTATTTTGGGGGTGTTACAGATTGGTACCAGAGCCTTGGTTATAGAGAACTAGGTTGCATTTAGTGCCTAGACTATAACTGCTATATACGTTGGGACCTTCCTCTTTATTTGCCTTACACACAATACATACACATGTGTTTTTTTTTGTTAGAGGTTTGCTTAGTTCCACGCTATTAGATGATGTGACTTTAGTATTATAAGGAGCCCCAGAGATTCGTCGAGTCATTAAAAACATGGAGCTCAGTAATAACTAATTAGTTAACTTAATCTTGTGTTTGATGAGACACAAGATTTGAGTTAAATAATATTATTGCTTAGCTTTAGGGATTTGATGACTGGATTATCTTACCATCTGCCTCAGAAGGCGGATTTTGTGTCGGAAATTCTTAAGTAGGATGTTTTAGAATCTCCTTATTTAAATGGATTGGGACGCCTCTTCAGTTAAATAAAGAAATTGTAAATCACCGAACCATAAGTTTATGAGACCTTACTTACATAAATTTGGACGCTTCTTTATGTAAGTAATGTGTTATAAATAAGTGGGCTTAATTGTAGCCGATACAACTCCTTAACCAGAACCTTAGACAAATCAGAGTGAACACCACTATATTAGAGATCCCGAATTCTCTTAGACACATCGTAAGTAGTTAACATCAACTGAACTTCGGGACGAAGTTCTCCTTAAGGGGTACAGACTGTAACAATTCGCAATTTCAGGTTAACTTTTATTCCCGAAAATTTCACTATTCACTTTTTACTATTCACTTTTACTATTCACTTTTCACTATTCATCTCAGAAATTTTTATTTCATATTCTCGTAAGTTAAACTATTTTAATGATAATCCGAGAGTTTGACGCTCGTCGGATCATTTCTGCAAAAATCACAAAGCCGTGTCCGAGATTTACTTTTAGGTTTAAACGTCCTTCTAGCATCCCGATATGTCCATAAAACATTATAAACAATAGAAATATGATTTTCTCTCATTTTAGGACAATTCCAAAAGTTTCGGAATTTTATGTTTTTCAGTTCAGCGTTTTACGCGAATTGCGCGTTTTAGACCCGTGTTTCCAGTTTTTAGCAGGGTTTTCGCACCCGATAGAACCTACCACTCATTTTATATTTTATTATGGAGTATATTGACATGTTTGACCATACTTTCAAGTTTCATATTTTTAGGATACCCGGTTTTACGTTTCGTGGCCTAAAAACTTACGGTTAGCAATTTACGGGTCCAAAACTAGCTACATACTTAGGATATTATCATCCAAAGACCAAGAGTCATCATCTAGTCACCTTATCCTCATTCAAACCGCCACTAGGGGGGGGGGGGTTCACACTTGTGGTTAAATTTTGACCATTGATTCTTTACTTAATTACAACTTTGGCTCCAAGTTAACCTTGGTCACCAAGTTTATGTAGTTTCCTAGTAAGCTTCCTAACCTCCTCTTCATGCTATAAATAGAGAGCTCATTCCATCATTTCTTCATAAATAAAACGCCACAACCTCAATCCTAGCACCATGATCCTTTGATCTTCAATATACAAGTTACACTACAAAGTTCAATGTCTTAGTATTCTCTACCTAGTTCTTAAGTTTGTTTGGTGATTCCATGGTTGAATTAGTAGCTACACAAGGTTACTAGGGCTGAAGTTAAATGGTTTTCACAAGGGTTAGATCAAGGCTAGCAAGGGTTACAAGAGTTATGGTGAAGGGTTTACAAGCTTAGGTTTAGTGTCCTAGTTCTAAACTTGACTTCCTTTCTTTAGAAAGCCAAAAGTTGTAAGCAAACCCTTATACACTTTCTTGCTCAATATCATTTCATGCTTATTATGTTTCTTTCATGCTATATATGGTCTTTGTATTGTGTTCATGATGTTTAAAAATGGATAAAACAAGTATTGGTATACATATGTTAACTTATGACAAGCAAACAAGCAAACTAGTGATTTTTATGGAAAACCACGACCACAATAGTATAACTTTGATATTTGACACTTACTTACTGTTAAAGAGGACTTAACAAGGAAAACATAGCAATTTGAATCACCCAAAACGAGTATACGAGTCAAAAGTTATGACCGTTTGAAGTTAGCGAAACCAAAACGGCAAAACTGCCTAAATTGCATTCTGATCAAATTATGATTTTGAAAGTCCCACTTCTGGTCCGATTCATCAAAAAGTTAAAACACGAAAGTTGTCCGGAACGACGTTTTCGTTCAGGAATAAAGAAGCTCGAGACCTGAAAACGCTTTCTGAGTGATAAATTTCTTCAAATTCTTAACAGCCCATTTTTAGACCAAAGTTACTATATAATCATTATAATTAGATGAGACCAAGAGGTCTAATGACCTAAAGCCGAGACCACAACCATGGCTAAAGCCAAGGTTGAGTCTCAAGATCATGGTAACAATGACCAAGGTCACGGCAAAGCTACGGCTAAAGACCATATAACTATTAAAGATCAAAAAGCTTATATATATATATATATATATATATATATATATATATATATATATATATATATATATATATGTTATCAAATACTACAATAGTAGGGAGCCTCATGTGAGGAGTTCATTGAGTAAGCCGTCGAGACGAGTTGTGGATTTACGAGTTAAAGTGTCCTGGCTCCTCGAACGTTTACTCCATGACTTCTGAATTATGTCGGCCCGAACGGTAGTAAGAGATATACAACTTATACATGTTTCATAGACCACTTATATTCAACGACTTACACTATATACTAAGTACTACATCATGAACATTATGCAAGACATATATGGGCAATTCTTCGTATTCTTAGACGTTACTCCAAACCTAAGTCGCAACGTTCTATTATAGGCTGCTCTTAGAGACTTTCGCGATTCGACTTTCATTTCTCATTACATAGACTTAAGGTGAGTCATAGCCCCTACTCTTTTCGTACTTGTTTTAACTATTGGGGGGGATACATGCTCAACTACTTGTTTACTTGTACAAATACTCAAAACGTCTACACTTGACTGTGTTATACTTGATTGCTTACATACATGACTGCGTTATATTTAATTGCGTTATTCTATTTATTGACTAGTAGTTGTCTTTGGGAATTGACTCCCAGTTGTCTTTGGGAAGTGGCTCCCAGTTGTCTTTGGGAATTGACTCCCAGTTGTCTTTGATACATCCTAACATTTGCGAATGTTGGATACATCATAAAAGTGAGGTCTTCGGAGATGAAGTAGAGACTCACTTCTAATTGCTTAAATTGTCTTGATGAACTTATACATGTCTTATTCATACTATATATGTTAGCAGTGGGTTGTGAACACACAGGTTACAAGTCTCTTATGGCGGGACTTGTAACTGAGTGGATTCACGATGCCTTTGCTGTGTGATCATTCTTTAAGGCTTTTTCAACTGTTTTAAGACAAACTCTATGAACTCACCAACCATTGTGTTGACACTTTAGCATGTTATCTCAGGTCTATAAAGCGATAGCTAGTGCGTGGAACTTAGAGTCAAGCTGCATGATCTGAAGACTTACGCTTTTATCATTTACCATTCAAAACTTTGTATACATTTATGTATCATACTTTGGAATCTCAAGTTTGTAACTCAGAATTTATTAATCGAATGGTAACTTTTCAAAACGTCTCATTTAGAGTTCGTTTTCTATCCCTTGTACTTTGTATTATGAAGTAGCACCCCTATGACACAGTCTTCCGCTGCGGTATTTTGGGGGTGTTACAAAAGTGCCCTGACTCCTCGAACGATTATTGCATATACTTCTGAGATATGATGGCCCGAACGATGATATGATTATAACTAAACCATAATAACAACATAACTCAATAATAGGGAGCTTTGTGTAAGGAGTATTAACTTCTGAATTATGATGGCCCGAACGGTATTATGTTGATAACATAATACAGTAGTAGGAAGCTTCATGTGAGGAGTCATATACTTCTGAATTACAATGGCCTGAACGGTGTTATGTTATATATAAAACATTAACGAACCTAAAAACAATAACTTGAGAAACATAAACATGATAACTAAAGCTTGACATACATACATACAAAACCAACAACACACTAGGATACGTGAGTAAGGCGGTCTAGTTTCCGAGTCACTATTTGCATCATTTAGATTACTGTACACTCAGGTGAGTTTCTTAGCCTCATATCTTTTTAAATACCGTGTGAGTTTCTTAGCCTCATATCTTTTTAAATACCGTGTGAGTTTTTCATAGCCTCATATTTTTTAAAATGCTTTCACTCTAAATGTTTTATAAACCCTGTGAGGGGGATACATGCTAAATGCTTTACTTAAAACCGAATACAAGTCTTTTTCTTTGGTAGTTTGCACGAGTAAACTAACAGCCACCACTACATAAACAAAATTCATGAATCTAATCGTTTGGGACGTTTTACCTAAGCGAACGCGAATATAGTTGATAGATCTATTGGAGTTTGACAACTCCCGTTGGTATTAACACCCCACTAGGTGGTACCAGTAAGTACTATATTTGAATCCACTCAAGGTATAACTTTGGCAAGTTATCCTTACATCCCCTCATGTTGGGTCTGCAGCCCACATGACCCGGATCATTAAGGTGTGATTCATGAGCTTAGTGTAACCTACTAAACTCCTGATAATTGTGCATGCATCACAATTATCACAAAACTTGCATTTTCCCTGATGGGTGTAATAACTGAACCCATGGAACTTGTATTCACTAACCCCTAAACCTATGATTCTCAGTCAACACCTAGTGTTGACTTTTTAAGCATGTATTCTAGGTACATTACTTCTATGGATCCATGGCAGAAGGAGGTACTGAACTCGGAGGACTTTTCATGGTTATCATTCAAACACAACCAACCTAACTCTTAGATTTTTGGGACCTCAACAAAAATAAGAAGTATATCTTTTATAATTAAAACTCTGATAATTATGAATGATAACTAAATTTCCAAAACGTCTCTTTTTGAGTCGTTTTCTATTACTGTATCTATGATTCTATGAAGTAATACCCCAAATACTTTATCCGCTGCAATCAGTGAAAAATGGGGGTGTTACACACAGTACCAGGCTATCCAAGTTAGAAAACCTTAACATCAATCAGCAAGTGTCTTATGCTATCAATGAACAAGTTGCTGAAGCTGTCAGCATTGCTCTTGAAGCTCCTCTCAGATCACGATTTAAGGACTTACCCATTGATGATATGAAGGTAATATTGCAACATAGCATGTACGAGAACAACCAACACAAAGGGCATAAAGAACACATCAGATTGTATGAAGCCTTAGAAGCTTCTATCTTGCAAGATAATGCCGAGAAGCACGCCATGGATATGGAAATTGAGTTGAAAAGGAAAAGAAGGCGTCAAAGTCACCCAAGGCCTCCATTGGACTCACCACCACATCCTCCTCCAGCACCTCCACCTTCTGGATCATCAGGACCAACGAGAACTTCTAGACAACCTGGAGGCCCTCACTCACGAACAATGTCTACACCTCCACCATCTTCATCTAGGAAGCAACATCCTGAAAAATCTCCTAAGTCAATGCCTTCCAAACAAGCCAAGCAGGTCACTTATGCTGCTTGGACCGCTATTGACACGGGTACAAACTCCATCGCTTCACCATCCCATGAAGATGTTGTTATTAATGAAGATTCCATTGTGCCTCATCCGGATATGTCTTCTGATGAGGATGACGATGATGCATCCACTACTCATATCCCTCAGAAGGAGCATTGGTGGCAATCATTTACCAGAAGTGACTCCACAGATACACCATTTGTCCACTTGACAAAGGAAGAGAAAGAGACTGGGTGGAAACCTGATGCTGAACATCCACTCAATCCTGAGCCAAACTGGTCTATTACCACCTCAGATCACCTGACATCTGATAACAACTGGGCTAATGCTATCACCAACAGCTTTGTTCCTCCTGCTGAAGACTCACTGCTGGCACAAACTGATGATATGGGGACATTTATAGAGTGGTTCTGTAAGAAGCAAGGATTATCGAAGCTGACACAAAAGGATTTGGAAGGACCAGCCTTCGAAATCGTCAAGGTGTTTCATTCGGATGTAACTCATCTACAATATCAAATGGAGGAGTGCCACAAGATGTTTAATGATATAGTAGATGAAGGGATTATGAAGCTCACCTATAGAAATCCACTCCCTCTGGGTGGATCTCCCGATCATGTCACTATTCAGGCCGAGTTCTTCTTCAATAAAGATCTTGACTATCTTCGATTCGGTAGCAAGCAATGCAAATCAGCACTGTCCATCACTAAGATGAAAGCTGCACACTATCAAGATATTAGGTTGGAACAAGTTGTACCTGACGGGATGTGGATTATTGAGGAGTGTGATTATGATGTTGTTGCTTCTCTTGGGATCTCTCACTAGTGGCTCAAGAAACAACAGTTCTATGTTGAAAGGTTTCAAGCTAAAAGTGATCAAAAATCTGTTCGATCACCACTCCAAATCATCAGTGTCGTCAAGGTCCTGATACATCCCATCTACGTATATGACTATCTGAAGAACATTGTTCTCCGTCGAGCTGATCTCAAAGACTATACCATTTTTGAAGGCGATTTCAAAAATCTTCGCCCCAATGACTTCAAAGACCTGTATCTGCTACACCTACAAGGGAAACTGCATCATCTACCACCACGAGTAAAGAAAACACTTGTGCTTGATGTTCTTCATTGGATCAGGGGAATTGTTATAAGAAAACGAGTTGAAGATTTCCAACTTGGCATCGAAAGCTATCAATCCCAGCTCAATCTCACAAGGCCTCAATGGGATGTTGCCAATATGGAACCAGTTGCAGACTATACTTTCATCGAATCTCCAATGGTGGTGATGTTCAGAGATCGATACAACATTCCTATGGTCATGCGCTTCAAGGAACTGCACAAGTTTAGTGATGGTACTTTGCAAATGGTCGATGAGGCATTGGACTTTAGAGTGAAAGAATATCAAGTTTATTGAAATAGATCGGGAAGGTATACCAACCACTGGACAGATCATGACCTGATGCTGAAAAACAAATTTCTGCAAGGTATTCGAAGAGATTGAAGATGAGGAGAATCTTTCGCAGTCTTGAATGCTACGTGGGTGGTAGAGTTCGTGAAGGTGACTACCGTCTTCAACAAAGAACTGAATGAAGCCTTAACATGCATAACATTGTGTTGTCTTTTGATATTACTATGTTTTGTCCCGATCTTATTCTCTGAACAATCGGAATTTCGTGTCTTTTGTATGGGATGATGTAACTTTAGTACATTATAAACTCTGTGCTTACATCATATATAACCATGAAGAATTGGGATGAAGTGCCTCACACCAGATACTCTTAAGTGTCTATATACGGAGTGCAGGATCGCTTCCACATATCCTTCGTATGTAGCTTAAAACAAAAAGGAAAATAGAAAATTTTAAAACCTATACCATAAAAATCTGCAAAATTACAAAATTCCAAAAATATTCTTCTCACGACATGTCTCTTGTGTAATCAATATTATGTACATTTCTAGAAATGTCATTCAATAATGACACGGAATCATACATATGCTTGAGCAAGATTTTTTCGTTTAATTTCAAATAGTGATTTTCTAAAACATGTCGTTTCCCAAAACATTCTTAAAAGCCTGGCTTGTAGTCATTTCAGGCTGTAACCCGGACTTAAAATTTCGGTTTGCTGTTACTTCAGATAGCAACCCATTCTTCAAAATGAGGAATGCACGTCACCAAAAAGACGGTAGTTCCTTTTACTGGTGATGTTCACCCGGGCATGGATTACTTTATATCCATGTTTCTTCGGAATGATGTACGTTTCACTGCATCATTTCTTGTATAAGAAGAGAAGCCTTCTTTTTATCACCAATACTTTCCCTTCTATGATTTTTCCAGAAAGTATTTGTGCAAAACTTGGTGGTACCATGAAATTTTGGTTGAAAATCAAACTGAATCCACATTTTGATAAAAATTTTCACTCAATCAATGACATCAATTATTTCAGTTTTAACATCCGTCATTGATTGAGGGGGAGAATCATTTCTCAAAATTTTATGTATCATCAAAACTCTCCACTTTGTACATAATAAGCAATAATACATTTTGTGATGGTTATGTGTCAGTATGAGAATTTTTCAAAGAGTTTTTCGTTAAAACCTCAAATCTTTTGTAAACTCATCAATTCTGACACATAAAAACCTCCCTCACAGATTGAGGGGGAGCAGTAAAAGGTTCCTTTTATCAAAAAATATTAAAACTAATTGCATTTCTCTCCCAAACGTTTTCTAACTTATTTAAATCAATTAAGATCCAAAATCTCGAAAGGTTTGAAATTTTTGATTGGGGGAGAGAATGTGATTTAAATATGAAATCTGATAATCAAATGTGATCTTTTGGACTCAATAATAGGCTCCCACATATGTGCTAAACTCTTTCGAATTTCGATGCACATATTGAGGGGGAGGAAAAGGCGTTTGTGGAAAAATATCTAAGACCGGCCATATACCTTTATGCACGGAGTTATAAGGATGGTTAAGGTTAGGTATGAGTTCCCATGATCCACCAGAACCGGAAGGATCTTCCCAGGGACAATTCTCTATATATAATAGAAGTCCTTAGGAATGATTAAAAAAAGGAGAAAAGTGAGAAAGGGAAGAGTGCCGACTGAGATAGAGCTAGGACTGGAACAAACCCAACAAGGTTCTAGTGATGAAGTCTCGGTAAGCACTGAAGAGGTTGAAGAATTAAAAAGAAATGAAATGAGAAAGGGTGAAAAGAAATAGCCCTCCATTTATTCAACCTTAGGTCAGAAACCGGGTTCAATTTATATGCTACTAGTGGTTACCAAGGTAACACTGGTATTGAAGACAAGACGTCATGGACCCAGTGACGCACTGCACCAACCTTCCTAGCCACTCAAGTTCTCTTAAAAGGACTTGTTTCAATCTCACGGGGAACCCTGCTTAATGTATCGACAACTCATTGCGAGCCATGTTGATACCTAAACAGGAGACGCCTCCCCAGTCTCCAGGAGCGGATCAAAATGCACTATTGAGTCTAGAGCCAAAGAGATCATCCATTAATCCCATTAGGACACACTTCTAATATGCTTACTGTTTCATACACCGTGGAAAGTAAGATAATATATTAAGAGTTCTATGCATTATCCTTGTGGCATTGCCAGAACATCAGAGTGATATGCAATTATTCACAATGACGATGGAAATCCTTCTAGAGCGAACATCTTTCAAGCTCTTAGGTGTGTTAGCCAATCCCCTGCATTAAACTTTAACATTTTCGAGTTAAGGGCCAAGTTAACACACCGTCCCCCAAGTTTAAGCTGTGTTATAACCCCACGTTAAAGCTATAATGCTATAGTTAAAGGTGATGTTTTTTGTAAATTAAGCTTATTCAATAATGTCAACACACCGCCCCCAAGTTAAGGTTTAACTTTTTTTTTTTTTTTTTTTTTTTTTTTTTTGTTTTTTTTTAATTATGATATAAGTGAGACTCAAAATGTTGAGTTAAGCTTTAACTCAAAAATGTTAAGATAATATATTAAGAGTTCTACGCATTATCCTTGTGGCATTGCCAGAACATCAGAGTGATATGCAATTATTCACAATGAGGATGGAAATCCTTCTAGAGCGAACATCTTTCAAGCTCTTGGGTGTGTTAGCCAATCCCCTGCATTAAACTTTAACATTTCCGAGTTAAGGGCCAAGTTAACACACCGTCCTCCAAGTTTAAGTTGTGTTATAACCCCACGTTAAAGCTATAATGCTATAGTTAAAGGTGATGTTTTTTGTAAATTAAGCTTATTCAATAATGTCAACACACCGCCTCCAAGTTAAGGTTTAACTTTTTTTTTTTTTTTTTTTCTTTTTAAAAAAAATTCCCCCCCCCCCCCCCCCCCCCCAAGTGGTGTTTTTAAGGTGAAAAGGTTAAAGATGATACGGTACTAACGTGGCAGTGAGTGAAACTTTAATTCAGTGTTAACACACCTTATGCTCTAAGGGGTTTTGCATGCATGAACTTTATATACCACCTCTGTTCTTAAATAAATGTCGAGTTTGACTTTTTAGAGTCAAACTGGTTCAAGTTTAACCTTAACTATTTTTGTGTATGTTATATAATATTTGATGCAAAATATATGAATGAATTGTGTTTTAAGTGTATTTTTTAATAGTATAATTTTTTATCATGTATTATATAATACAAAAAATATATTTAAGGTTAAAGTTTAACTAGTTTTACTTTAAAAGGTCAAACTTGATTTTTATATAGGGACAGAGGGAGTAATTATTTTCACTGCGCATATTTTATAAGTCATGCAAGGCACAACCTATTTCTACATTTCTACCTAACTAGCAGTATTTTTATAAGGAAAAAGTGAATGTGTCATGTAATACATACTACCATTTAAAATACATTGTTTGTTAATCTGAAATCCTCTTTTGAAACATAATTGATATGAATCGCTCAAATGTCACTCTTTTGAGGTGAGGAGAAGGTTAACCATCAAATTCGCGTCTTCTTTGAGAAAATTTGTATAAATTAATTTGCATATATGTACGTACACTATAATGAAATCTGAATCATGTGAAATATGCGCTTTTTTTTTCGTCTTAAATCGATATATGCTCTGTAAGTTTCAAAAATCTCATGTATATCTCTTGTAAGACGAGATTAAACGACCCCCACGTACTTCTGGCCTTTTTCATTTTATATACTAGTTGACACTAATTAAATACGTAGTCGTAGATTAGGGTACACTGTTGGCCAAAAAACATGCTTAACCTAAAAAATTTAATTGGTTATAATTGTAAAGACATTCTCTTATTATATGTTCCATAAAGTGGCCATGTTTTAAATGTTCTCCACAAGTTGACTTCAGTTATCACTGTTTAATTTATTTTCGTTAGAAAAAATGCCATTTAGATACCGAATGTTATATAGCTTAAATGTAGGAAATCATATTGATGCAAGAGTATGTTACATTAAAAGAATGATACATCCATCTTCGAAATTACTATTCGATTTTTCTAACTTGTCTTAGAGACATAAGTTAAGCACACTAAAAGACATTAGGACCTCAACGAAAAGGATACTGAGATCCACAGAAAAGTACAATTTATATGGATCCCTATATCCTTTTCTTTGAGGTCACGGTGTCTTTTATTATGCTTAACTTGTACCCTATGACACAAGTTAGACAAACCCTTCGAACTATGCTGTTTTATTAACAATAAAAGAAAATTATAAATGATCCTAATTAAATAGACCTAAAAAAGGACCTACCGTATAAATAACTTGTACAATTATGTAACGGTATAAGTTATTTATGTGATAAGTTCCTTTTTAAATTCATTTAATTAGGTCCATGTATCCAAACTTAACAATAAAACCATTCAACTTAAAGATAAATGAAATGGTAATAAAAAAAGCTGTACCGTTATATGATGGGGACACTGAATGACAAGTAAATGGCATCTTCTCAGCTGTTGTCGTATATCTACCTACAGCCTACGGTAAGGTATGGTAGGTCGGCGGGATCAGTTTATGTTTATGTTTTTGTTTACGTTGGACATACATGCATACATAGATAGTCATTATATGAGTAGGGGCATGCATAGTATATTTACACATATAGGGGTTTAGGTATGCCCAATTTTGTCTCCTTATATGGTTCTATACTATTTTACTCTTTTTATTATTTTGTTCCTTTATACTTTTGATGTTTTTATCTCTTCTTTGTTGTTGCATAGAATTTCAGTTTAGTAAAAAAAGAATGTATATATATATATCAATACTCCTTTCATCAATACAGTATCTGAGTTGATAAGTTGATATTTGAACTATACTAAAGTTAAACTGCTAAAGTCGAATTATACTAAAAACTAAAGTGAACTATATTAATGCTGAACTGATAACTAAAATGTGCTAAAATTAAACTGATAACTGAACTATACTACTTCTTGTGTTTCAAAATGATAGTTCATATTTTCTTTTCGAGAGATGTCTCAAAATAATTATCTAGCTTCCTTTTTAAGTAAAATTAAATAATTTAGTATGGAAATATTCCATTCTTAATTGTTAAAAAATAAAATGATCTCACTTTTATTAAACTATTTGATCGTTGTTTCTTGACAATAATTTTGAAACATAGGGTGTATTATACTGTTTAGTGGGCTATAGCTATACTGAAACTCGGCTGATAACTTAGCTATATTGATTCTAAACTAGCAACTAAGATGTACTAAACTTAACTGATAACTGGACTATATTTGATATTGAGCTAGTAACTAATTTATACTGAACTGAACTGAAAACTATAACAAAATTGATAAAGATACTATAACTAACTAGACGATATCTAATCGTCACATATCGTGTATGGAATTCCCTTGGGTTCAAGTACTTATATGCAACCTTTACCACTCTCTTGCACGGATGCAGTCCGGGTATATCATGCTTATATGAGATATTGCTAATCAATCACGTATTAAGTGCATAAAGCACATGTCATCCACATAGGACACCTTAAAGGGAGATTCATCTTTCGTTTATCTAAAGCGCACTATATAACTAATGGCATATTATATGTGCATATTTGACATGACAGATGCTTTTTGTAAGCATCCTTAACTTGACTATTTTTCAGCTATATCTGAATCATGCTATCAACGTAGCTAATACTCTGCTATATCTGAGTCATAGCAGTAACATGGTTAAGGGCGGTTAACCAAGATACCCGTGACATGAGTTGTGAATTACTACTCCTCGTATGACTACTTACTCATTTCTGTCCAATACTACAAACGTAAACCTGTTAAACCTAATTTGCAAATGTATATGTTGTTAATATTAGGTCGATACCTCGTAACCCCATTTGAGGATACGCCGTGTAGGGACAACATTAGTCAGATCTCATTATATTTTAATGACGACAAATAAACCTTCGAATCATATAAAATAACAAACATTAGCCATATTTCCCTGAGCCAATAACTGCTACTTGCGCGCTACCAGCGCTTCGACGCGCCAACACTGTTTGGTTCGGGACGAAATTTAAAATTCGGATTTCCCCTTACCCGACAAATGTAGATCTTTGAATACAGGTATGCATATGTTATGTGCTTAATTGAGAACACTTGAAACGAGTTTTAGAATTAGAAATATCCGAATTTACAAACTCCTGTTTTTGGCAAAACACCAACTCAAATATTTTGACAAATGCCTCTAGCCAAGGCTTTTCTAAACCTAGGGAGCTTATATATGTCAAGTGACATCAAGGGAAAGTATTCATATGGCAATAATCCATGGTTACGTCTTCTCTAATCACGTAATGGGTTTACTTCCTTATTGGTTAAAGTCAAAGGTTCCTTTGGGTAAATGCATCCCTTCCCGTTATGGGATATGCTTTACAAGATGCAAAGCACTTAGTTTTTTTGCATTAAGGTGTTTGTTGAATTCGTCGAGTCGTGTAATTTCATGAGTTATGAGACTATGAATACTCGACTTTGAGTTACTTGAGATTATAAGTAACCTTTGATTTTCTCAACCTATAATCACACTTGTCAACTCTTTTCTTCCTTAATGATATTGTGATTAAGCCATAATCGATCCCTTGATTATTCCCCATATAAAACAAATCCTCCAACCATTTCAAAATTCTTTCAAATCTTATCCCCAACATTATCTTATTATTCCCTTACACCTCATGTACCTTTGTGTACTTCCTGTCCCTTATATTCCCACAACATATCTTTAAAACATTCCCTTTACAACACTCTTATCTAACCACTAAGATTTCACCACCTCTTCATCTTCCTCATCCAACCATCCATTTTAAACTCGAATTAACCTTCCTCTCACACTATCATTTGGATTCAAATTTCACACACACTCTCTCACAAACTCTCTTCCACAACACTACCTTACTCACAACATTTCAAATTTTGAATCGATGCCAGAGGCTCCCCATCACTATCACCAATCCCATCTATCAAACTCATCTCTTACACTTCAACAACTATATTTTAAATTCCACACACTCCCCTCACAACCTTTCTACTCTCACACACACTTGCCAACTCACTCCTTCTCATTTCATCACATGCTTTATTCAAATTTAAATTTCGAACCAAGGCTTCAAACAATCACATCCAATCCAACTCACACAAACTCATCTCAACCCTTCATCTCCCCTTTCCCTCCAAGTTTGGAATATTCCCTTGGATATCCTCTTTAACTCAACCATGGTTTCTTTTCTAACTGAAACATGGTTTGTTCTCAACACACTCCCTTCCCACCCAACCATGGTTACTCTTCTAACTGAAACATGGTTTGTTCTCAACACACTCCCTTCTAACCCAACCATGGTTAATCTTCTAACTCAACCATTGTTCAACCTAACCCAACTTCACTCTCTAACTTCTCCTTCTCTCACATTTAAATTTTGAATTCAAATTTTCTTTCTCTAACATCCACACTTCCTTCCTAAGCAAAGAAATATCGTCTTGGCATATTCTTCTCTTCTCCCTATGCCAAGTGAGGAATACCTAATTTACCCCTATCCAATTATCCCTTCTACTATTCTCTCTTTGATAATTGGCTTAGCTTAAACACTTTACAAAATATTTTTAAAAATTGGCTATTTGAGTTGGTAGACCTTGTAATGAATAACATAAAGGTCTAAATGTGTGAAGTACAATTGGGGGTTTAACAATGTTAGGTATTTACAAGACCAAGATCCCATAAGGAATAATTACTAGTTAGCATCGCACGCTGTTGGTGCTCCGATGCGCCAGCGATGCACCAGTCTTGGTATATTATTCCACTAGTACAAAAAGTGGTACTGGTCACGCCAGAAATGTGTGACGATATGCATATAGTCACACACGTTTTTTTCATTGTGTGTCACCATAGGTGGCGCCACCGTAGGTGGTATATGATGACATTGTTGAGTTCGTGACCATTGCCATTGAAAAAGAGTGACCAAAACCCGAATATGTGTGACAAATTATGCACAAGTTTTGTTGGATTAATGAGTATGTGTGACCGTAAACACTTTATAGTCACACGAATGTTTTTTTAGAGTAACTATTGTTCGTCCTTTGGACACATAAATATATAATGTATGTGACATTTGAGATGATTTATTCAAGTAAATGTGTATTTTGTGTGACTATTTCCGTCCTATGGCCACATGAATATATAATAAATGTGACGTTTGTGATGATTTAGTCACACAACGGGTGTTTTTTTTTTTTTGAGTTAGTCACATATAATTAAGCAAAAAGTGGCTAAAAGTGTTAATAAGTGTGAACATATGCTGTTTAAAATAAAGAAATGTGTATTTTGTGTGACTATTGTTCATACAATGGTCACATGAATTTTTAGTTTTTGTAGCCTTTTGTAATATTTAGTCACATAAAGTATGTTTGTTTTTGGTATTTAGTCACACACAATTAAGCAAAAAATGACCAAAAATGTTAATAAGTGTGACCATATGATGTTTAAGGTGAATAAATATTTATTTTGTGTGACTAGTGTTCATCTAATTGCCACATGATTTTTTTTGTGTGGCCTTTTGTAATATTTAGTCACACAACGAATTAAGCAAACAGTGGCCAAAAGTGTTAATAAGTGTGACTATATACATCTTTTAGTCACATTTAAGAAATCAATATATATCAAAACAAATTCAAATATATATATAAAAACAAATTCAATACAATAAAATTGGAATGTATATAACTGAACCACTAATACATATCATATAAGCAGTACTAACTATATGAACCAACAGTACTAACTTATACCTAACAGTTGTAACTAATACACTAGCAGTACTAACAGTTGTAACTAATACACTAGCAGTTTCAACAAGGGCTTCATGTTCTTTGTCCAATATAATTCATTTAAGATGCTTCCAATCAAATGCAGCAATCATATAATTCATTTAAGATGCTTCAAATCAAATGCAGCAATCAAATGATTAGAACCTCAGTGAAGAAACGGAACACTTGAACTTCCTTCATCTGCCCAATTCTATGAGCGCGATCCTGAGCTTGTAAATCCACTTGTGGATTCCTGCGTCATAAACCTGAGAGAATATTAAAACTCTTGAATCACGCTCCTTCTGCTTGGAAGTAGCTTGTCTAAAAGTACCATTTTGCCTGGGATTACAGAAAAAATACATAGAAACAACGCATCAGCAAATGCATATGGGAGTATCAGGTATAATGATACTGGAAAATAGTAAGGCAATAGAGTATTCACCTGCATTTTCTACAAGATGGTCTCCAGTGATATAAGGAGGATGAGGCTCAGCTCATTGAAAGAGATACGGATGATTACAGCATGGATTCAGCTTGGAAAACCACATATATATATATATATATAGTATGTTATATAAACTATAAAGAATCCCAATAAAATATGATTGATAAAACTAAAAGAATGTATAACAGGACTACTCAGCTACCCCTATCATGATATTCCCTGATCAACCAGACAATCTCTTTCATAAAATAAAGCATAAACCACAAGCTTCGCCAACTCTTTTTATTCAAACTCATTAAACATGAAGTACCAAACTCCGGCATAAAAAATCTATTTTTATCTTAAGCCGATGCATACACTTAACATATGTTAATCACTATATTGTTGGTCTATTTGTTTTAACTTCAGAAAATGCCACAAATTCATTTCTACTCCGGTTCTTATAGTATTAACTTCTAGATAGTCAGGCCTTAGACATTCACTAAAATAAAGATATTAGTACAACTTCAAGCTGCACGAGCACATTCACCAAATATTTCATGCAACACGATTTATTAGAGTTGCTTATTAATTATCTCACAAGCTACTTATATATCACAAATCTAAATACTCCCACAGGCTAGCGGTGATAAAAGGTCAGTAATGATGACACAAAATACAAAGAATGAAGAATAATTAATCACAAGTTTCTGCTAAATGTCTGACTACAGATGAGATAAATAAGGCAATACGTGAGCAACATCAGTTAAGAAAATTTAAATAGTTAACAATTTCACTTTCACTGAGAATATAAGCAATATAAAAAGTAGTTTCTGAAATACTTACATCCTCCATATCAATTTGATCTTGAGAAAGGAAGCAGGTATTGAAAAATGTCCCTATCAACGATTGATGAAAATACGCTACCCACTGACTCATGGTTGGAGGTTTAAGTGTGGAAGAAGATTTAAAAACTTTCCCCTCTTGTATATCTGAATCACCCTGATATTCATCAAAGAAGGAAAGCATAAGTTCATAAGATGTTATATTCACACTTTTTTTTTATTATTAGCAGAATGGTATATTCAGATTCATGTTACATAACTCCATTAAAAACCAAACAGAAATATGAAACTGTGCAAACAAAATTAAACAGAACATAATTTCATCCAAATCTTATTGGTTCTATACTTCTAATTCACTTGTTTAAATCTCAAATTTCAATAAAAAACACGAAAATCTTAGCTTTATCAACCTACTTTAGGACCTGAATTTTGTTCTATTTAACTTGTTCAAATTATTAACTACTCTAAATGACATGAAAATCAATCAAATAAAACAAGGAAACGAATAGGTAGTGAATTCAAACAGAATCTCATTCTAATCCTACTAATATAACATAACCTGTTACCTACCTACAAACTTAATCAACATACTTCATGAACTAAAAAGATTCAAAGCTTGACCAAAAGCAAATTTAGCAAAAACCCTTACTTAAAATCACATTGCACACTTGAATTTAACTACTTTTGCAGATCTTGCACATAAAAGTTTATAACTTTATACATAGTTAATGATGAAATACCAACCATATCACAGTTAAACAAAAACCCATAAATCAAAATCACATTTTTAACACACTGCACACTTGAAGTTCAGTCAGTTTAGAGTAAGCAGCTTATAAGCTACTCGTAAAAAGTTTTGAATAAGCTGTTTGCATAAACAGTCACCACAAAGCTACTGTATCAAAACGTGGCAGTTGGATTAGCTTATTTTTTGGGCTTATAGGCTTATTTGATTTTGGAAAAGCTCAAAGCCCACTTTTTCCAGCTTATGAGCTTGTCAACTTGAGCTTATGTAATCAAGCTCATAAGTCGAAAAAAGTGAGCTTACGAGCTTTGACAATTTCAAATAAGCCCATGAGTCAAGAAAAATAAGCTAATCCATTCACCCCCAAAATAGCTTTTCCAAGGTCATACAAGTGATTTCTGCAGTTTGCATACCGAGAGACCTTAAGGGGTATCGCCAAGTACCGCCTCTGCAGCAAAGACTTGACCATAATTGAATATGCCGATCCATCTATTCTGATTCTATCTCATTCCTACATGGCACCCTTTTCTATGCTTCACCACCTAATTAGAATGAACAAGAATCAAACAACTGATCTTTTTGTAATGGGGATAAGAATCAAACTGCGGATCTTTTTGTGACGGGGAGCAGATATATATAACAAGATAGCAAGAGTTGTAAAGAGAACTACCTTAGTGCACCCAAAATCACAAATCTTTAATCGGGGAGCAGGGCTCCCATCCAACAATGTGTTCTCTAGCTTTAAATCTCAGTGACAATCTTGCTTCAGTAATGAAAAGCAACAGGATTAGTATGTAGAAAAACTAGGAAAAAAGAGAAAATTTAGAAAATAATAATTTTCAAGTACCACAGAGTGGCAGTAGGTAACTCCAGATATCAGTTGCTGAAAGAAGAATCGGGCCTGCGAAAATCAGCAAAAAAAGTGAACATTTGCAACTAAGAAAAACAACAAATGATGCCTTGTGAGATTAATAAAATAAGAACCTCATCCTCATTGAATCCAGCATTACAATTTCTATCAAAAAGCTCCCCTCCAGAAGCATATTCCATCACGATCGCCAAATGGGTATGCGTTAATATGAGCCGCGACCATGTATAACATAATAGCAATAAGTCATGTGCACCCTGATTGGCCATTCAAAAACGAAAGAACGAAAATAAGCATACATCTCTGAATCGAACTGTAGGACCTTAGGAGCTAGAGAGATGGAAGAGCTAGAGAGAGAAAGTAGAGAGAGAGAGGTGGAGAGCACTATGTGAAATGAAACCTTTGATTAGCATGAACTCCCACCCTTCCTAACAAGCTTAGGAGTGTATTTATAGTTTTTACATATGCCTCCATGGGCTTTCTCTTGGGCCTTCTTTTAGGCCAAGCCATTAAGGCTTTTACATAATCTTAATAAACTAGCATTTCACTAACTATTACATGAATATATTTAACTAACTATTTGACTCAATAATGATCGTCACTTTTAATCCTAACAATCTCCCCCTAAGGGACGATCATTGAGATCTCTCTTTGATTACATAAATGATCAACACTTCTAATGCTAACAATCTCCCCCTAAGGGTGATCATTGAGATCTCTCTTTTGTGACTTTGATCTTTGATCTTTGAAGCTTGTTCTCTTTGAACTTTGAGTCTTGTTGTGTAATAGTTTTGCTAGTTCCCTTTGTTCCAATCATGCTTTGTGATCTTTCTTGCCTTTGATCAACATCTTTACTCTGTTGTCTTTACGTCTTTTCCAGCATGCTCATACTTTGTTTGACTTTGAATCTTTGTGAAGTTCTCTTTTCTTTGACTTTGACTTAGAAACATTCTGAACTTTGCTTTGCTTAGATCTTTGAAGAGAGCTATGCAGGGTATGAGCATGTGGATCTTTGAGTGATGGTAACGGTCTTTCTCCAAGGAACATTCATGAGTACCTGCATAAAACAGTTAGCAATAAAGTATCCAGTACTTACAGGTTCGGAATTAGAGATCGTCAACAGCATAGTGTGAAGACTCCTTCTAACCCTTACCAAGGTCGTTCCTGAATCAGATACCCCTGAAAGGGCTTACTAGATCCACCGAAGTACATCAATGATTCAGGTGAGTTGCTGGAGATCACCCCACAACTGTAGACCGTTTGAGACATAGTAACCATTATGATAGATAAGGCAAGATCTGTAGATCTCATAAAGATTCTTACAACTTGTGTCCTTTTTGGCGAACACAAATGTATTCATAGGAAGTGTATCCTAAGAGATCTTTTAATGTATCTCATGGCTCTAGACTCGATAAGTGCATAATTTAGTTTCCTATGCGGAGACTAGGGAGAGGTCTCCTGCTTCAATATCAACCATCTCTAGGAGATAAGTTGATAGATTACACTGGTTCCCCGTGAGAATGAAACAAGCTCTTTTAAGAGAACTTGAGTGGCTAGAAGGTTAAGTGCAGTGCGTCACTGGGTCCATGACATCTTTATCTTCAATACCGGTGTCACCTTGGTAACAACCAGTAGCATACGAATTGAACCCGGTGTCTGCCCTAAGGTTGAACATATGGAGGGCTATTTCTTTTCACCCTTTTTCATAACTTTTCTTTTTAATTTTTCAACCCCTTCTTTCTCCTTTCTCATTTTCTCCTTTTTACAATCATACCTAAGGACATCTAATTCTAACTATTGGAATTGTCCTTGGGTAGATCCCTCAGGCTCTGGCGGATCATAGGACGGTTTTTCCTATTGTTGCCATCAAACCATTTGTGAAAATCTCTTAAAGTGTTATGATAATAAAACATACTTTGTTAACACTTCGAGAGTTTTGCATTTCATGAAGGACTCCCCCTTCACATGTGCTCATGGATAGTTAAGAAATTTGCACATGCGTGAGGAGTTTGCAATTTTAGAATTGATCCACTTTCAATAAACATGACTGATTCGAGACATGCTTACATCACTAGTTAGACTAGCTTGAAGTTATAACCCGGCCTGGTCAAGTCCACAGAAATTTTCTCGAAACGGTACATTTCTACTCACACCAAATCATCTTTTTGAAAAAGAAAAGTCTGTGCTTCAAAAGAAAATTGTTGAATTGGAAAAAACGATTGCACAATAAACCAAGGCTTTTGGTGATGCCAAAAATGATTTTTCAATAGAAACAGACAAATATGAAAAATATTTTGCACATCTTGAAAATCAAAATGCTTCTTTGCAAGAAAAACTGACATCATCAGATCATCTTTCTCTTCAAAAAGAATACAATGATTTGAGAACGTCATACAATGCCTTAAAAGCAAAGTTTGATGTTCTTAACCGGTCAAAAGGAAAATCTCAAGTTTCAAACGATTCTAAACCACAAGTAAGTGTTTCAGAAAAGGTTTACATGGGTGAATCTTCAAAACCATTTTCAAAAAGGGTTTCTCAATTTACCACCTATTCTTTGAAAAAAGGAAGGAAGTTTTCAAAGAGACCTAATTTTTCTGAAACATTTACTCCTCAAAAGGTTTCAACAACAAGTGCTCATAAAGAAAAGAATCGAGGTTTTCAAACTCCATACTCTCGTTTTACTCCGGTAAAGCCAGTGTGGAAACCAAAGCAAAGCCGTTCAAAACATTTGAAATATTCATACTCTGAAAAGCTTCCGCTACAACAAAAGAATGGCTATGCTTTGAAAAATCCTAATTCTGGAAGGTTTCCATTCATCTCAAAAACGCATTTTCGAAATGAAACGCCGAGTTTCAACAATGGATGGAAAACTTCTTTTTCAAGTTTTAAAACTCCAAGAGAGACATCGGGTTTCTCAAATAAATTTCAAAAGCAAAAGAGTTTTAAATCACCGTTGATTCCACGAGCTTTATTTCAAAATGAAACGCCGGTTTTCAGTCCTCGTTGGAATTCAACTTCTTTGTCTCGGATTGACGCAACTTTCAAATGGATTTCAAAATATGGTAAACTCGTTGGCGCCGTGCTTAAATGGGTTCCAAAAGTTGTTGTCTAATCCAAAAACATAATGACTTCTTAGTACTTCAGCTAAGGACTTATTCTTCAAAGAAAGGAAAGTGCTTAAATCAAAACAAATGTTTTACATAGTCTTTGAGCACTTATCCTAAAAACATAATGGCTTATGCACACATAACAGTGTATAACCCACGATTTTCAAAGAAGGGACCCTGTTGTACATTTTTGTGCGACAATCCTAAAAGATAAGAAGACTTCTTACCAAAAAGCTTATCAAAGTCTTCTAAATTTTTTGAGCAAAAATTTTGAAAAATGTTTCTAAAGGTTTTCAAAAAATTTCACGATATTACTCCCTCAAATCCTTCAAAGCAAATATTTACTCAAAATGTTCTATTTTTGAGGGGGAGTAATAAAATGATGTTCCAAAATGATCATGCTTAAAGGAAACTTATACGAAATTAACAAACATCCGTTTCTCCCATAAGCTATCCAAAAAGAAAAGGTTTTAATCAATTGGTATCAAAAATACCATGGATATGCTATTTTTGAGGGGAAGAAGACGTGATTAAAATGTGATCAAAGTGTTTAAGATTGTGGCTGAATCTCGTGCGAGCTCGACTCAGAAATGACCCAAGAATTGACGAAACAACAAAAGTTAGTAATCGAAAAGATTTATCCTCGACGGGTAATAACATCAAGTTAGTTACTAGAGCTAGTTGTCACCTAAAAGCTAACAATGGAACTCTTTAACTAGCCACGTAAGCGTGTCTCGAAAAGGATTTGTTTGAGTAGAAATGTGCCGTTTCGAGAAACTTTCTGTGGACTTGACCAGGCCGGGTAATAACTTCAAGCTAGTCTAACTAGTGATGTAAGCGTGTCTCGAATCGGTCGTGTTCATTGAAAGTGAATCAATTCAAAAGTGCAAACTCCTTACACATGTGCAAATTTCTTAAAAAATCCATGAGCACATGTGAAGGGGGAGTCCTTCAAATGAAATGCAAAACTCTCGAAGTGTTAACAAAGTATGTTTTATTATCATAAACACTTTGAGAGATTTTCAGAAATGGTTTGATGGCAACAATAGGATAGTCATGAAGTAATAAGGTGACTAAGGTTAGGAAAAACCATCCTATGATCCGCCAGAGCCGGAGGGATCTACCCAAGGACAAATCCATTAGATTAAAATTAGAAGTCCTTAGGTATGATTGAAAAAAGGAGAAAATGAGAAAGGAGAAAGAAGGGGTTGAAGAATTAAAAAGAAAAGCAAATGAAAGGGTGAAAAGAAATAGCCCTCCAAATGTTCAACCTTAGGGCAGAAACCGGGTTCAATTCATATGCTATTGGTTGTTACTAAGGTGACATCGGTATTGAAGATAAAGACGTCATGGACCCAGTGACGCACTGCACTTAACCTTCTAGCAACTCAATTTCTCTTAAAAGAGCTTGTTTCATTCTCATGGGGAACCGGTGTAATCTATCAACTTATCTCTTAGAGATGGTTGATATTGAAGCAGGAGACCTCTCCCTAGTCTCCGCATAGGAAAACCAAATTATGCACTTATCGAGTCTAGAGCCATGAGATTCATTAAAAGATCTCTTAGGATACACTTCCTATGAATACACTTGTGTTCGCCAAAAAGGACACAAGTTGTAAGATTCTTTATGAGATCTACGGATCTTGCCTTATATATCATGATGGTTATGATGTCTCAAATGGTCTACAGTCATGGAGTGATCCCCAGCGACTTACCCATTCGTTGATCTACTTAGTAGGTCTCGTAAGCTCTCTCGAGAGTATCCGAAATGGGAACGGCCTTGGTAAGGGTTAGAAGGAGTCTTCACACTATGCTGTTGACGATCTCTAATTCCGAACCTGTAAGTACCAGATACTTTATTGCTAACTGTTTATGCAGGTACTCATGAATGTTCCTTGGAGAAAGACCGTTACCATCACTCAAAGATCCACATGCTCATACCCTACAAAGCTCTCTTCAAAGATCAAAGCAATGTAAAGCTCAGAACGTTTCTAAGTCAAAGTCAAAGAATCTACAAACTAAAGAAACAAAGATTAAAGTCAACGAAAAGAGAACTTCTCAAAGATTCTAAGTCAAACAAAGTATGAGCATGTTGGAAAATACGTAAAGACAACAGAGTAAAGATGTTGATCAAAGGCAAGAAAGATCACAAAGCATGATTGGAACAAAGAAACTAGCAAAACTATTACACAACAAGACTCAAAGTTCAAAGAGAACAAGCTTCAAAGATCAAAGATCAAGGTCACAAAAGAGAGATCTCAATGATCACCCTTAGGGGGAGATTGTTAGCATTAGAAGTGTTGATCATTTATGTAATCAAAGAGAGATCTCAATGATCGTCCCTTAGGGGGAGATTGTTAGGATTAAAAGTGACGATCATTATTGAGTCAAATAGTTAGTTAAATATATTCATGTAATAGTTAATGAAATGCTAGTTTATTAAGGTTATGTAAAAGCCTTAATGGCTTGGCCCAAAAGAAGGCCCAAGACAAAGCCCATGGAGGCATATGTAAAAACTATAAATACCCTCCTAAGCTTGTTAGGAAGGGTGGGAGTTCATGCTTATTCAAGGTTTTATTTCATATAGTTCTCTCCACCTTTCTCTCTCTAGTTCTTCTATCTCTCTCTAATATCATAATCAAAGGTGATAAAGATAGATCTATGGTCCTACAGAAAATGCTTTACCTTGTTGTTTGTCTTAACTTTATAAAAAGGTATTTCGCAAAAGATAAGTGTAAGTGTAAGTGAAATTTAAATTTGTTTTTAAGAACGGAATTGAACATGAACCAAAACAATTTTAAACGAACATGTATACTAGTATTTGTTTGAGTCAAATGCTTGTATCGAGTCATAATGATGTTTTGTAGGAAATTCCAGAAATTAAGGCGTAAGTTTTTCCAGAAATTTTCCAGAAACTTAACATGAGATTTCTGTCAGAACACTCTGATGACGTCTGGATCATAACCTGACGGCGTCAGGTGTAAAATTCTGGAAATTTTGCAAGTTCTGTTTTTCTAACAGAGTCTTAAAGTTTTTGTTAATTCTTTAGTTTTATAAATTCAAGGGAATCTGCAAACATTCATTCCACAAGCATTATATCCTTATATATATAGATTGCCACCGATTTTACGCGAGGTTGCCATGATTGTTTTCTCAGGTTTAACAGATTATATTGGACAAGATGATGATTTATTATTTCGGAAGGGAAGCTTTCAACGTTCATTTTCTTGGAGGAGGATTTAACCATGTTAACGGTTTATCCACATTGAACAAATCAGGGGAGTATTTGTTTTCATTCCTTTACTTTATTTACTTTTACATCTTTTTATTGAACATTGGGGACACCCTAAGTGTAAGGGTTGGGTAAATGATGATACTTTAGAGAATACAATTGCACTTGAGTTTGTTTGTTCAATAGTAGGTGTGTAATAAAACTAAGAGAAATACTTGTTAGGGTAATTTTAGCATCAAATTTAAATTTTTTTACAATATTTAGGAGTGAAGCTTCAGCCTTAATAAGCGTCTCATGGATAGGAGTTGTGTGACTAGCACAAAAACCGTACCACTCAAAAAAAAATTTCCACCCAAATATGTGAGGTTCGCCTTTATATTTGTTAGAAAAAGCATTCATTATTAGTGCTTATAAATGTACCGGTAGTACTTAGATTCTAGAACTTGCGTTAGTGATGCATCCTGAGACCGCTAGTGAGACTACATTCGTGTAGTAGGATTTATTACATGATAAGAGGCATTAGGATCACCCTTGTGTTAAACCCGTATCATAATTTCTTGACCAATAAAGTCAAAACTACTTGACTAGTAAAGTCAATTAATTTTTCCCACACCTTTGCGTTGTACTCATTTTTAGTACACGATACCCCTAGTACACCCCTCCGAGCCCAAATGTGCAACCAAATCGCCTTAGCCTTCCGTGTATGCACCCATCTTTAGTGCATTATTGTTATTTGTTTAAACCCTTAGTTAATTGTCTAATGGATTACATGGTTGCTAAGTCAAGTCATATCTTGTACATAATGTTTTGGGACGATTGGGACTCATGGGTAAAGTACTAGTGTTATGGAGTAATGGGGAAGAACATCAACTATTACCCCCATACGTGCGTTAATCTTAAGAAGTACTCCAAGTGTTTTGATTATCTTGATTCGAGTCATTAGAATAGTTAATTGTAAAGTATGTTAAAGTTCAAGTGTAAGGGGAATGCAAATTCCCTATGATGTATTATTTTGGATGGTAGGGTAAGAGCGTATGCACAAAAAAAAAAAAAAAAAAAAAAAAAAAAAATCGAAAAAATAAGAAAAGAAAAAAATAGAAAAAGAAAAAGAAAAAAAGAAAAAACATACGGACTACCATCCCGTTTCCTTTTATGTTTATTTTATGTTTTTTTAGTTTTTGATTAGCTTAAGTCGAGTCGAGTCTTGGCTTAGCAACGCCACATTGTACATGCAATTAACCAAGATGATTAACTCGCCACCAGTAAATATCGCCTTTATCCAACAAAACCGTTTTTATCCTATTCCTACACCTCACGTTATAACCCTTTAAAAGACCTCTTTGATAGTTTATCCTAGGTGCTTACGGCAAGTGGTGGAGGTTTGATCCTTTCCCAAGCCTATGGTAATCTATTTGCTATGACAGGTAGTGAGAGATGTTTTCCATTTCCATATTGTGATATATAATTTTTTACACCCGAGAGATGTGAGTATCTAAACACTATTTGTGAGGTGTTAGTGTATAATTTTCGTGCATGTTTTTGGTTGAAGTGGAACGATTATTTGTTGCAATTACTTTTATATTAGTGTTAAATGACCCCAAATTTGTATTTTGATTAGAATAAAAGCGCATTTGCTTGAGGACAAGCAAATCTCAAGTGTAAGGGTATTTGATGAAGCGAAAAGTGTACCGCTTTTGGGGGGTCATTTAAGGCCAAAGTCGAGATTATTTGATCAAAAATTTCCCTAAATCGTTCCTTTCATCATTTTAGGTACTTTTGAGAGGAATTTTACAAAGGAAGCATTTTGGACGTTTTTGGAGCGAAAAAGTGAAGAAAACGACAAAGTCTCAAAATTATGCTGGAAATTGCACTTGACGGCGTCACATGGTGCTAGTGACGGCGTCATGAGTTGACAAAGGGGTGGATAAATCAATTACACGTGACGCGCTAGAATGTTTTGTGAAGGGGACGTGATGGCATCACGTATTAAGTTGTCAAGGCCATCAAGAGTAAATGCAAAGAGTGACGGCCCAGAACCCATAAAGTGTGACGGCGTCAGAAGTGGATCTAGGCAATACGAGTTTATTTTGGCAGCGAGTTGACGGCATCACACATTACTCTTGACGCCGTCAGAAGACAAAATCAATATATAGTTTTCTAGTTTTCATTCATTGTGTGCAACTTTGAAGGGAGTAAACCCTAGACGAATTTTACAGCTTTTTTAAGGGTTTCAACCCTTTGTTTCTTCCATGCTTAATTGAAGATAAGTCCTTTACCAAGTCATTCAATATGTCTATGTGTTGTTTGATTATATCTTACGCTTGTCTTCTCTTTAACATGCTAGGCTAGGTTTTGTTTGTGTTTGCTTAGATGTAATGAAACTTAGATATTGATTATGGGTTGGTTGTTTGTTTATAATTGTTGTGGATGAATGAATTCGATGTTAGGCTTAAGAAAATTGGCAGACTTCCAATTGGTAACTTGCTTGAACGTCTTAAGAAACATGATCAGAGGTGTACTATGATATTTTGGTTGTATTTAATGCGTAAGTAACTACTAATGAGGCCATGTTAGGAGCTAGTAGTCGGCTCGACATAGGAATAGGTAGAAGCTTAAAGAGTTAGGGAAGATCATACACGGCCCTACGAATGGTATTAAGGAATATAACCCGTCATCCATGCAATTGTAACAAACTAATCAACCTGTAAAAGATAGCTATGGAGTAGTGAAATCTAAGTAAACATAATTTTCTCTCATTATTGTTTAAACCACAAATTAGTTTAAGTTTAGTTTATTTTATTTTGATTGCATCTTTAGTTAATTGGGTTAGTTGATTAGCAACTAATTCCGCCCACTCCTTCAAAAAACCGAGATTTTACTTGCTTTCCTTAAAATATAAAAATATAAAAAGAATCATCCCTCACTTCTAGACCTAGTTTTAGTGAGTTTTAACCCTAGCGAACACTATTCTTTGAGTTGAACGATCAATCCCCCGGTACTTGTCACTATACTATACTACAACGAACAGGTACACTGCCTGGTGGGGATTGCAAGCTTCTCAAGATCCATTGAGAGGTAAAACCTTTTACGAGGGCGCAATTACACGCATCACTCCATTACAAAAGGGTCGAGTGAAAGGGAGGATTTGGGAGAAGAGTCCGGAGAGCCTAAGGAAAGTCTTTGGTTATTGGATAATTCTATTATGGAGGAGCTCGAGAAAGGCACAGTAAAGCTCTCCATCAGATTCAGAAATAGGATAAAGGAGGGCGATTCCAATGTTTTTAAGATCTCTTGCACCACTAGGAAAAAGCTTATTACTGATGCCTACGTTGATTTCGAATTTCCAGTGAATGCGATCTCTCTCTCTCTCTCTCTCTCTCTCTCTCTCTCTCTCTCTCTCTCTCTCTCTATACAACGAAGCCTTCAATAAACAGGTTATGTAAAAGTGATTCAATTTTGTCAGGATAGTCAGAAGGTTACCAATTATGATTGGAGGATTCATTTATGACATTGATCTAACCGTGATTGATGACATGGACTCAATCATTAGCCCAATGTTAACTAACCTTCTCCTCGGAAAACCATTCATAAAGGAAACAGGAGTGACCTTATTTGAGAATGATGGCAGTGCATTATTTACCAATGGTGCCAGGAAAGTGATTTTTTGGGAGGGTAATGAGGAAGTATATGAATACCAACCATCATTGGTTTGTAACACAAAGGGATTGCAAGGTAGAAGGTCGGGTAAGATAAAGCGACGTGATCAGAATAACCTCAAAATACCTTGTATGATTGGTCACAAGCATTTTTATAATGTTTACATAGACATGTGTTTACCCAATAACGTTATGTCCTTGTTTCATTACAACAATATTTGCAGATGGGGGTTAATATATATAAGGGAGAGAATATTGTTGGTAGAGACCATGAGGTGCAAGTTTTTGTAGGAAATATGACATTCGCAATGGACTTCATGATCATGGACAATATTGAGGATTACATCGACCCTAAGTTATCACAAGTTGTGTTCGGGGCCCCCTTTTGTGAAATCACTAACTTAGAGGTAGATGAACGGAACAGAATCATGACTTTCACCGATGGGATTAGGAGAATCTCATACCAAACGCTGTATAAGATGAAAGATTTCAAAGGAATAGATTGTGAAGGGCTTGATAAGCTAGGTTCCCAACTTGTTTTATGTGATGATGATGTTAGGAGAGGGTGTAAAAACACTTTTGACTTGTCATGTGGGTTCTTTAAGGATGTCAGTAAGCTCAGTTCCAAATATCGTGAAGATATTTTTGAATTTGAAGACCCAAAATACCTGCACTATGAAAGTGATGCCGATAAGAATTTGGAAGATAACCTAGAAACCATGACCAATGATGGAGTCACATAATAGGGCATGACTTTGAGTCTAGCTACAAGACTCGTTAATAAAGAAAAGCGCTTCTTGGGAGGCAACCCAAGCTTTTATTTGTTTGCTTGGTTGTTTACTTATTTTATTTGCTTCCGTATGTGTGTTCTTATTTCTGTTGTTTATGATTCATGTTTCAAGTAAACTTGTGAAAATGCTTTATTTTGTTTTTAACTTCGTCTTAATTACATATAAAGGTATTTTGCAAAAGATAACAATGCGATATAAACATACATATTAGTACTTGTTTGAGTCAAATGCTTGTATCGAGTCATAATGATATTTTGCAGGAATTCCAGGAATTAAGGCATAGGTTTTTTTAGAAATTTTTCGGAAACTAAACATAAAATTTCTGTCAGATCAATTCTGACGGCGTCACGTCAGGTACAAATTTTCTGAAAATTTTGCAAGTTTTGTTTTTCTGACAGAATTGTAAAGTTTTGTTAAATCTTTACCTTATAAACTCCATGAATCTGCAACCATTCATTCCACAAGCATTATATTTTTATTTGCTTTGTAGGATTTTATTTTATGTAGATTTTACCGCCGATTTTATGCTAGGTTTTCTTGTTTGTTTTATCAGGTTTAACAGGTTATATTAGAAAAGAAGATGTACATGGATGGTCAAGTTTTTGGGCATCAATTTTCTAGTTTTTAGCGTTGCTTTAATCTTGAAGTTGTTACATTCTCTTGGAGGAGGATTTAACCATGTTACCGCATCATCCACTCCGAACGAATCAGGTGAGTATATGTTTTATTCTTTCATTTTCTTTACTTTTACATCTTTTAATTGAATATGGGGGACAATGTTCGGCTTAAGTGTAAGGGGGGGGGGGTAAATGAAGATAACTTAGAGAATACAATGGCACTTGACTTTTGTTTGTTTAATAGTAGATGGGTAATAAAACTAAGAGAAATATTTATTTGGTTAATTTTAGCACCAAATTTAAATTTTTTTGCAACATATAGGAGTGAAACTTTAGTCTTAATAAGCGTCTCATGGATAGGAGTTATATGACTAGCACAAAAACCGTGCCACTCAAAAAAATTTTCACCCCAAATATGTGAGGTTTGCCCATAGATTTGTTAGGAAAAGTGATGAGACGAAAAGTGTACCGATTTTGGGGGGTCATTTAAGCCCAAAGTTGAGATTATTTGATCAAATATTGCCCTAAATCGTTCCTTTTGTCATTTTAGGTACTTTTGAGAGGAAATTCGGAAAATGAAGCATTTTGGATGTTTTTGGAACGAAAAAGTGAAGAAAACGACAAAGTCTCAAATTCATGCTGGAAATTGTACCTGACGGCGTCAGGATATGCATGTGACGCCGTCACCCTTTGACAAAGAGGTGGATAAATCAACTTACACGTGACGCGCAGAGAGGTTTTGGAAGAATAACACATGACGACGTCAGAAAGGCCGTCAAGAGTAATTTGCATGTGACGGCGAAAACAAGTTTACACATGACGACGTCAGAAGTGGATCTAGTCAATACGATTATAATTATAGCGGCGAGTTGGCGCCGTCAGACCCATTATTCTATATATAGTTTTTGATTTTTCATTCATTGGGTGCAACTTTGAGAGGAGAAAACCCTAGACGAATTTTACTGTATTTTTGAGGGTTTCAAACCCTTGTTTCATCCATGCTTAATTGAAGATAAGTTTTCTAATAATCATTCAATATGTCTATGTGTTGTTTGATTATATCTTATGCTTGTCTTCTCTTTAACATGTTAGGCTAGGTTTTCTTTGTGTCTGCTTAGATATAATGAAACTTAGATATTGATTATTGGTTGGCTGTTTGTTTATAATTGTTGTGGATGAATGATTTCGATGTTAGGCTTACGAAAACTGGCAGACTTCCAATTGGTAACTTGCTTGAACGTCTTAAGAAACATGATCGGAGGTGTACTACAATAAATTGGTTATATTTAATGCATAGGTAACTACTAATGAGGCCATGTTAGGAGCTAGTAGTCGGCTCGACATAGGAAGAGGTAGAAGCTTATAGAGTTAGGGAAGATCGTACATGGCGCTACGTATGATATTAAGGAATATAACCCGTCATCCATGCAATTGTAACAAACTAATCAACTGGTAAAAGATAGCTAGGGAGTAGTGAAATATAAGTAAACACTTTTTCTCTTATTATTGTTTTCACATTTACTTTAAGTTCATTTTATTTTATTTTGTTTGCATTTGTAGTTATTTGGGTTAGTTGACTAGCAACTAATTCCGTCCACTCTTTCAAAACCGAGATTTTTACTTGCTTTCCATAAAATATAAAAATACAAAAAGAATCATCCCTCACCTCTAGACCTAGTTTAATTGAGTTTTAACCCTAGCGAACACTATTCTTTGAGTTGAACGATCAATCCCCCGGTACTTGACACTATACTATACTACAGCGGTCAGGTACACTGCCTGGTGGGGATTGCAAGCTTCTCAAGATCCCTTGAGAGGTAAAACCTTTTGCGAGGGCGCAATTCCATGCATCAAGTTTTTGTCGCCGCATTTCCACCCTAAGGGTGTGTATCGCTACTTTCACCCGCACTTAATCCTAAGTGTAGGGAAACGCTCCCTTATTTCCGTTAAATAAGGGTAGAGTCAGGCTCGTGACTCAAACAAAAACAAGCGCTTCTTAAGAGGCAACCCAAGCTTTTAATTGTTTGTTTATTTGTTTGCTTTTATTTGATTTCATATATATGCTTTATCTTATTCTTCATTGTTCATGTATCAAATAAATTATGAAAATGCTTTATTTTGTCTTTAACGTTGTCTTAATTACATATAAATGTATTTTGCAAAAAGATAAGTGTAGGGAAGATCATGTTTGTCTTTAACAACAAATTGAACATGAACAAAAGCAGTTAAAGATATGCATATATATATATATATATATATATATATATATATATATATATATATATATATATATATATATATATATATATATATATATATATTTGTGTTTGTTAGAGTTAAATGCTTGTATTGAGTCACAATGAATGTTTTACACGATTTCCAGGTGTTAAAACTTAGATTTTTCTAGAAATTTTCCAGAAACAAAATATAAAAAATTCTGTCAGATCACTTCTAACGGCGCCATGGGTTATTTCCTGACAGCGTCAGGTGTTATTTCTGAAAAATTTTCAGGTTTTGTTTTTCTGCTGGAATTGTATAGTTTCGTAAAATCTTTAATTATTAAAACTCCAGGAACCTGTAAACATTTATTTTTCCAGCATTATATCTATAATTGTTTTGTTTTTATTTCAAAGTCTGGAATTACATCTAGTTGTGATTTTTCTTTGTTCGGTTTGATGCCTTGGACAAGAAGATGATTTCTATTTCTTACGGTGTTGGGTCTATTAGATTTGATGATACAAAACAAGAAAGAATGAAACAATAGGGACTTAATACGACAAGAAGGAATTCTACAAAAGATGGAGAAGGACTTGCTTGCAAAAGAAGATTTATATTTTAGTCTTTCGTAGTATTTTGTAAACCCTAATTCTCTATTATATAACAAGATTAAGCATACAGGTTTTTATTATTAAGTCTTCCATAATGTAGTCGACTAAAGGTGTGTGTGTCTAGGCTTCAAGTTCCTACAATGGACGCCTTGGGTTTGTAATAGTAGTTGTTAGAGATGATGACGAAGAAACCTTGTTTCAATAATAATGATGTTTGTTTATTCCGCTGCGTATCTATGTTATTAATCATTGTTATTGTGTAACCCTAGTGCTCAAAACGATCCATGGAGTTTAACAAACTCCACATACAGGAAGCTTTTCATGTTTATTTTCTTGGAGGAAGATTTAACCATGTTACCACTATCGTCCATACCGAGCGAATCAGGGGAGTATTAGTTTCTTTCATTTTCATTTATCTTTACTTTTACATTTCTTATTTTGAACATTGGGGACAATGTTCGACTTAAGTGTAGGGAGGCTAAATTGGGATAACCTAGAAGCTATAACTCCACTTAATTTTTGTTTTGTTTAATAGTAGATGTGCAATAAAACTGAGAGAAACACTTGTTAGGGTAATTTTAGCATCAAATTTAAATTTTTTTGCAACATATAGGAGTGAAACGTTAGTCCTAATAAGCGTCTCATGGATAGGAGTTATATGACTAGCACAAAAACCATACCACTCAAAAATTTTCACCCTAAATATGTGAGGTTCACCCCTAGATTTGTTAGGAAAAGCCTTAGTGCTTATGAGTGTACTCATTTTTAGTACACGATACCCCTAGTACACCCCTCGGAGCCTATCTTTTTTATTTCTAACTTTAAGCATCTTACTTAAAGGAAGAATTGTTTACAATCCACCCCCAAATGTACACCCAAATCGCTTTAGCCTTCCTTGTATGCACTCATCTTTAGTACATTATTGTTACAACATTTGTTTAAACCCTTAATTCATTGTCTAATTGATTGCATGGTTGCTAAGTCGAGTCATATCTTATACATATTGTTTTCTTATGGGTAAAGTACTAGTGTAATGGAGTAATGGGGAAGAACATTATTTATTACCCCCATATGTGCATTAATGTTTTAAAGTACTCCAAATGTTTCGATTATCTTGATTCGAGTCTTTGTTTTGATTCATGTAAAAGTTCAAGTATAGGGAGGAAACAAGCTCCCGATGATGTCTATTTTGGATGGTAGGGCAAGAGTGTATGCAAAAAAAGAAAAAAAAAAATCGAAAAATCAATGAGAAAAAAATTAGGAAAAGAAAAGTGGAAAAAAAAAAAGCATACGGATTACCATCCCTTTTATTTTAACTTTTTGTTACTTTATGGTTAGCCTAAGTTGAGTCGAGTCTTGGCTTAGCAACGCCACTATGTAATTAACTAAGATAATTAGCTTGCCACCAGTAAAGTATCCCTTTATCCAACAAACTGTGTTTTTCCTATCCCTACACATAACGTTATAACCCTTTAAAAAGACCTCTTTGATAGTTTTCCTAGGTGCTTACGCCAAGTGGTGGAGGTTTTCGATCATTTCCCAAGCCTATGGTAATCTATTTGCTATAACAGGTAGTGAGTGATATTTTTCCATTTCCATTAGTTATATTTAGGTTTATAACACCCGAGAGATGAGAGTATCCAAACACTGTTTTTGAGGTGCTAGTGTATAATTTTCGTGCTTATTTTGATTAAGGTGGAACGATCATTTGTTGTAATTACTTTTATATTAATGTTAAATTACCCATAACTTGTATTTTTCTCGGTGGAAAAGCTCATTTGCTTGAGGACAAGCAAATCCCAAGTGTAGGGATATTTGATAAGGAAATATTTTTTACGCTTTTAGGGGGTCATTTAAGCCCTAAATCGTGATTTTATAATTAAATATTGCTTCAACTCGTTTCTTTTCTCATTTTAGTTACTTGGGACGTGATTTCTGAAATATGAAGCATTTTGGAGCTTTTTGGACGTTTTTATGCTCAAGAATGAAGAGAGGAAGAAAACCAAGGAAAGTCAGGATTTTACACATGACGGCGTCACGTTTTGGATGTTGACGCCGTCACTTAAAGATTGGAGCTGATGGAAATTAACAAGTGACGCTCCAGAAAACTTTTGGTGGAATTACACGTGACGGCGTCACGTGTTAATGGAAGTAGGCCATTACGTGTTAAATTAAAGAGTGATGGCCCAGAAGACTTATAACGTGACGGCGTCACGTGTTAATGGAAGTAGGCCATCACGTGTTAATTAGTCACAACTTGCACACACGGTAGCTGTTACTGTTTTGGCCATATCTTTTGCATACGAACTCGAATTTAGGTGATTCAAAGCCCACATGAAGAGGACGAAAAGTTATACAATTTGGTGAAGAAAAATTGGTCTTGAAGCCATCAGGTACGGGCTGACGCCGTGAAGTTGGGCCAGAAAGAAAACTGCCAATAAATACAACCTTATAACTTCATTATTTGTAAGCCCCAAACCCTAAGTCCGATTCTAGGGTTAGGGTAGGTGTTTTTCCAGCACTTTAGAGGGTCTTAATCACTCCATAAATATCTTGTAATGGTTTTTTGATCCTATCTTAATTCATGCCTTCAATTATCATTATTGTTGCTTGTTCTTCATTAGCTATGCTTGCCTAATTCACCTTGTGTTTACCTATGATTGTGTGAAACATGTTTATAATTAATTAGATCTTATTGATTCCTTAATGATGTTTGTGCCTATCTTCATCAATTAAGGTGTGTCACTTCGATAGGTCTAATTGGTTTAGTTTATAATTTTGGTTTCCTATTGTCTCTTGTTTGATTGATTGATTTTGCGTTAAACTTAAGAAAATTGGCCAACTTCCTTTATGGTAATGTGCTTGAACGTCTTAAGAAACATTTCTCGGTTGTGTACACCGATGTTATTAGTTGTTTTAAATGCATAAGTGACTATTAATGAGGCCATGATAGGATACTAAACGTGTCGTCATAGGAAGAGATATGAGCTTATAGAGTTGGGAAAGATCGTACACGGCCCCACGAATGGTATTAAGGAAAGCAACCCTTCAGTTACAACAAGGTTAACATTCAATAGGAAGAAATGGATAGCTAGCAAGGAGTAATATATAATAGGTAGATACGCTTCACTTCCCTTGTAGAACCCTAATTTACTTTTCTTACACATTAGTTTAATTAGTAGCTTTTGGGTTAGTTGATTAGCAACTAATTCCGCCCACTCTTCCAAACCCAAGATTTTTACTTGCTTTTCATAAAATATAAAAATACAAAAAGAATAATCTCTCACCTCTATACTTGCCACTTCACTATACTACATCGGTCACGTACACTGCCTGGTGGGGATTGTAAGCTTCTCAAAATCCCTTCAGAAGTAAAACTTTTATGTAGACCGCAATCCAGCACATCACCTCCCTTGCCTCTTGTATTCTTCACCCCTTGTCATTATTCTTTCTCTCTATATTCTTTCTCTCTAATCCTCTAATTCTATCTTGTGTTCTTAATCTTTTACACTAACATTGTTTGAAAGAACACATCTCATTGCAAGGAAAGAATCACAAGAACCTAATCCACTCTTGTGATTGTGATGAGGGTCTTCTTTTCTATACCTTTTCTGTTACAATTGAGTCTCTAAGTTAGGTTCGGGCTTGGTTGAAGAAATAAACACTTATTCATTCAATTTGTTTGTAAGGGAAGTTTTGTCTCTTGGTGACTAAGCCTGGATCATTGGAAATCTAGTAGGGGTTTGATACTTTCGTTGGGAAGTCTTGGTGGTCTTAGTGACCTTAGTAGTGGCCTTAGTGTGAAGTCGAATCACAAGATTATTTTTGGTGGTTTCCGAGGGTGGAATACCGTTGGGAGTAGCTCTTTCTTAGTGAGCGCCAATCTTAATGCATATCGGTGGAGTGAAGCTATAACGGGTTTTAGTCCACCGAAAGGATTATTCTTAGTGAACAATATAGTGTTTTAGATTCGCAACTGGACGTACGGATGGTATAAACCCCCCATCCCGAACCAATATATATCGTGGTCTCATTTACTTGCTTTATATACTTGTGTTCTAATAGTTAAAGTGGTTGTTGTTGTTTAAACCACTTCGTGTGCTTTGAGGCTTGAAGTTTTTAAACTTCGAAGAATTCGAAAAGACTGTATTCACCCCCCCCCCCCCTCTACAGTTATACACGCCGTATCCTTCAATACGACAACAACCTGAAGTACAGTACGTGGAACACTAGATTTCAGGTTGTTCAACTAGCATAAGAAGCTAGCTAACCTAGCCCAATGAAGAACACGAGAGAAACAAGAAAAAATATACAAGTTTACGAATATATGCGCATGTTTATTATCATAGAACACTCCTTTATTTATAACTAATAAAACTTACAATTCAAATAAAAATAATGAATTAACCAACATCCTTTTTTCAAATCCATATATAGAGACGTGGCGGGTGCAATCCCCTTGAAATTAGAATTTCATAGTGTCTTTTCTTGATTTTCCCTTACTCAATTTAACTAAGTACAATTAAATAACTATACTTAACTACTTACACTTTAGCCATTTATCTTTCAACAACTGGTATAATGTTTTGCAACTATTTTTATTATTCTTTGACATATTTTAATTAAAAAAAATTAAATGCATTGAAAATTATGAAAAATGTTATTAGTCGTTAAAATAAATCTTGTGTAAGACTTCTTTTTAACTTATTAAACATTTTTTTGTTCTATCCAAATCTTAAGATGAAAACCTCTAGAGCTATATGGCGAGCATCAATGAATCGGCTTCCCTCTCGAGCCAACATTCTTATTCATGGTATTGAGATAGCCTCTGCTTGATGTGTGCTATGCGACCTGGAAAATGAAATGGAAACTGTGGAGCATTGTTTATTACTTTTCCCGAAAGCTAAGCTCGTTTGGTCAAAAATATGGAGTTGGTGGAGGATTAGCTCAACGACAAATACTTTTCTTCGAGATATAATTCTAGGAAAATTCGATTCTGTTGAGAGTAAATTGGTTCCAAAGTCTCTACGTGAGGTTTGTTATGTTGCTCTATGGTCTATATGGCATTGGAGAAATTGGATTTTGCATGCTTCCCTAGATGATGTGGATAATGTCAGACAAGAATACATTTACCCATCTATACAAAGACTTTCTCTTCTTTGGATTTCCAATAGATGTTCTCGTTTCAACCTTAAGTGGTGCAGATTGGTTTCGAATCCTCTTGGAGCCGTAGATGTGTCCTGATATGGTAGTATTTTTGGTTGTTACTATGGTTACCTTTTAAGATTTCTTGTTTTTGCTTGGTGCTCCGTCTTAGAGCCCATGTGGGATAGTTGTTCTTTGGTGCTTTAATTTAGTGTTGTAAAACAAGCCCTACAAGGTCGATTAATCACCGCTTAGGGGCTACAAGGCCACCAACCTTTCTAATTTTTATAAATCGGTCAACTATGGTCAATGACGGGCAACAGTGATCAAAATTGCTAAAAACTTTTAAATCTAGCTAGAAATACCCAAACTCATTGCAAAATTATTTAATTAATTTATAGTTGTTCATATCTATTATAAGATATTTTTTAAGAAAATCTTGTCGAAATATATAAAACTTGCTAAAAATACCGAAAACTTGTCGAAAATGTGAATCCGATTAATCTCGCTAAGACCAATTACAAGCTACCGGGGGTCAACCGTCTGACTACTGATTCACGATTTTTGCAACCTTGCTTTAATTATATATTTATCTTTACTTTACAAAAAAAAAAATAAAAAAGAAAAGAAAAAAAAGAAAAATCTAGAGTGTTGTGAACAAGAATTGAGGGAATGAACATTCTTCTTATTGATCATTAACTAGGAGATTTACAAAGAGTATATATAAAGAAACATAGGGCAAAACCCTAATAACTAACATGGGTCGTGGGCCTATTATGGAGTATATGGACATCCACAAATAATTATTCATAACACTCCCTCTTGGATGTCCATATTGTTAATACGCTTAGAAAATGCTGCCTCATTAAAAACCTTGTCAGGAAAACCCAGTAGGACAAAACCATGACTAAGGGAAAAAGAGTGCAGCGCGTATTATCTCCCTCTGATGACTATATCACTTGAGCTCTTTCAGTAGGTGCATTCCAATGTTGTGGTTCAATGTCCTAAATGTTGATGTAGAAGCGCCTTGGTAAATAGATCCGGGCCATTCTTTTGTAAGACATGATTGGAAAAGAACTTTAGCAAAATATGTTTTGTCTTGACGCCTTTGATGTAACCTTCCTTGAATTAAGCAATGCATGCTATATTATCTTCATGCAAAACTGTTGGCGCCTCCTTCCCAGAATTTCTAAATGGTTGGATGAACTATCCGCGATTGTTTGCTTTGTCAAACGCCATGAAATTTCACTACCGTCACTCGTGAGTATGTATTCACTTTAAGACCGACCATTGTTTGGACCAGACATATATCCTGCATTAGTAAAACCAACTAAACTTGTTTTGATGGGTTAGTAAAATATAAACCCAATTTCTTATACCTTAAAGATATCAAAACATTTACATTATTCCATTCCATTGATTTGTTCATTTTGATCAATTAGTATTCTCGAGAATTTTAAATCATAACACGTAATTTATGCATTCTATATTCCTTAAGGAATCTCAATATCAAACGAGCTCTTGTATTATTATGTTAGATGCATACTTATTTCTTATATTGCCAAACTTATACAATATTAAAATACATTATTTGATCCACCACATGTGAACATATATCTCCATGATCATTTACAAGTTTTTGAGAAAATATGTGTGTGCCATCACTTGTACCTTATGCATAATTTCATTTCATTTTCTCATAAAGATCAATGCATATCCAATAATTCATATGTATGGACTTTTAGTCCCAGTAACCATGTCTCGTCACAAGAGACTTTAATATTTCATTAGTTCATTGCGTCTTTACATCTTTTGGCCATTCACTTATACATCTGTACTTCTTGCAGGTATGCTTCCATGATTCTTACAATAATTATAGCGCTATCTTATTTATTTACATAATCATTATCGTGCACATTATTGTATACAATATCATCATCGACGTCGATTCATTTATATTTTCGATTCCATACTTTACTAGACTTTGCATTATATCATGTATTTATTGAGATCTCATAGATTTTCACCTACCCGGGATTTTTCAAGAACCTTCATGTCTAGTGTTTCTTGACTATTATGGGGTCTTATTACCTCGATTTATCTATTTGCTCATTCCCATTACCTAACTCATCTTCAGCTTTACAGACCTCTACAGCTTTATCTATTTGCATATGGTCAACATGTTTATCTATTTGCTCATTTACATCACCTAAGTCATCTTCAGTTTGACAGACCTCTACAGATGAAAATAAGGGTTCAATTTCTATCAACTGACTAGATTGTCCCAAAGTATTGACTTCCAAAGATGGTTGTGTAACTTGACTTAGATTATCTACCATAGGCTCATTAACAATGTTTTCTACGCACATTTTTTTGTGTGATATGGAACAATAACAAGATGTGCCTTCTTCTTTGCCGCACTCACCTCATCAATTACTGTCCTAATTGATTTTGGAGTCAATTCACTAAGATCCAATCGTGTCTTACCATTTTCAACATAAACTTCTATCATCTTATGGTCATTTATAAGATCTTTCAATTATTTATAATTCATTTTCTCACTTAAGCTGTACAAACCATTATCTAAATTAATACCAGACTTAATAAAGTAATAGTAATTTGTTTTGCATAGCTCGTAACCCATTTCATATATAAGAACATCCAAATCTTCAACTAACATAGTATCAACATCAACCAAATCAACTATGATTTCCTTACATTTATCGTATATTCTACTATATCAGTATTTAAAAACACTATTGCGATGAACTCTTATGCTAAACATATGAAACAAAAAAAAGGGTGAACATTATCAAACCTTAACTGGAAAAAAAAATAAACACATTAAACATTTCAACGATTATAACGAAAAACGTATCGTATCTCTTTTTAGCCGAGTTGTATAGAACGATATCATCATCTGGAAAATATGGATCTCTTCTTACTTTCCGTAATGTAAAATTCATGTTGTCAAATTAATTATTTATCTCAATAATATGAAAATGGTTTTGTGATATGCAATTAAGGTTTATGATAAATCTTGTTAAGAAAGTTTGGGATGAAAAAAAAAAAAAAAAAAAAAAAAAAAAAAGGTTGTGTAAGTGGTATAGACGTATATGGGGCAGAAGATGGATGAGAAATGTGAAAGAAAAAAAAAGTTATAATAATAATAATAATAATAATAATAATAATAATAATAATAATAATAAAACCTAATGTGACTAATAATTGAAATACTTGAAATGACCATTATGTCTTCAGAGTAACAATAAACGTGACGGTAAATAACGGATGTTGAATGAAGAATAACGGTCAAAGTGATCTTGAATAATGGAAAACATAGAATAAGGGCCGCTGGTGACGAAAAATTCTTTGAGAGCCTCAGCATAATGTTTTGATACAAGTTGATGTTCGAATGACGTATTTTACTCTAAAAGATAGTAATAAAGTATGATAGTTTTGATTCTTTTTAAGTAAGATTTAAATGAATTTTAAATATAACAATTTTTTTTTTTTTTTTTTTTTTTTTTTTTTTTTTTGGAACGGTTCTTTCGGAGAAATCCTTGACCAATTCGAAACCCGATGGGGGAAAACCTTCAACTTAAGCCGCCCGAAGGCACGACACTTAATTTGAAGTAAATCCTGCCTTCTCCAGATTCGAACCCTAGTGGGTTGAAACCTTCATTGAAGGACTTTGAAAGCCTACTATCTACAGACCCTGTGATCAAAGAGGACTTCTCGGATGGTCACCCATCCGGTACTACTCTCTTAGTGGCACACTTAATAACAATTTACGAGGTTAAAGTCATGTACACTTTATGTTGTACTGAGTATAGATTTATACTACCTCCGTCTCAAATTTATTGTCCACATTTCCTTTTTGGGATGTCTCAAAATAATTGTCCACTTTCCTTTTAAAGTAAAAACTAGAGAATATTTTAAGGGAATATTCTCATTTAGTGGTTGAAATTTATAGGGGTCCTATTTTTATTAAACTTTGTAATTTCTCTCTCATGACAATTAATTTGAGACGGAGGGAGTAGTATTTATTACTCAGTAATACGAAGAAAAATATAAAAATAAAAAAGGAGAATAGCCATAACAGATGTGGGGAGCGAGGCAGGGAAGTGTAGGACACGAGATTGTTCACTCACAATGCATGTCTCCATCAATCAAGTGAACTGAATAGAGGATCTGCCTAAATCTACCTTCTTTAACATCTTCACGTCCATTATCGTCATAATTACTCTCTAATATTCCTCTAATAAATAAAAGTTCATTGTTATTTTGTGAAGGTACCAACTTTTTTACGTACGATTCTATCCTCACAAATAAAGAACAAATAGATATATAGCTCCAATAATTATTTGTGGATGTCCATATAGTCCATAATAGACTCACGGCTCATGTTAATTATTAGGGTTTTGCCTTATGTTCTCTATATATACTCTTTGTAAATCTCCTAGTTAATGATCAATAAGAAAAATGATCATTCTCTCAATTCTTGTTCACAACACGTTATCAGCACGCTCTAAAATTTGGGTTTGTTTTGTTGAATCTCGATTTCTTGGTATGTCTTCAACTTTTTTATATTAATCGTTCGTAGTTATTTTCTAAAACTACATAGTCGATGTTGGAAAATATATAAATAATATTATTAAGTAATCATTAGTTATAATACCTGCGCACCCGCGGGTTTTTTTAAATTTTTTTGAAATAATTACTTAAAAATTTTAATCCTATTGTTAATTGAATCTTATTTATATTTTTAGTATTTATTTGTATTTATCTCTTTTTTTTTAGAAAGGCATTTGTATTTATCTCTTGTGTTATGGATAAATATAAAATATTACCTAATAAGAAAAAATATTTTTTTTTAAATAAAATTATTACTAAATCAGGTATGAATTGATTTTTTTGAAATGCAAAATTTCTAATAAAGGTTTTGTTTTATTATATAAAAGATTATATTAATTCATAGGGTTGACCGTAAGGATGATAAATAAATATAATAGCAAATATCGATTTTATTTTATTGTTCGCTTATATGTAGCTATAGTAGACATGTGTTTTAATCTTATGTTAATTTGGATCCATCAAGAAGAAATCGTAAACAATTAGTTTGATTAAACTAGAAAACTTATGTGGGTTTTATTTATTCATTTACTTATCTGTAAAAACATAACTCACACACTTTAGCAATTTGTTTTTCCTTAAATAGTAGGGTTTGTCGCGAGCTATTAAGATCCCAAGTTTCAATTATAGTTGTCTTCGTATATTACAGTTCGTAAGAATATATATGCATAATTACTTTATACTATTTGTTGAGATCAGCTGTTGTGTTTATTGAAAGTGAGATTCTATCGTTACAATCGATATGATGATCCTACCAAAATTGTGGATATGAAAATAAAAGGTTTTTATAAACGGAACATTGTGTAGTTCTATAAAGGGATTTAAAGAACAACAACATATACGAACTTTCTTGAAAAAAAAATGGGATGTTGAAATGGATAATTCATTCAGAAGGAGAGAATGAGTAGCGAGGGATATAGAATGAATTATGATATAAATGTTGATCCTCACAGTAATGAATATGAACTTAAAGTTCAAGGGACAAATGGCATTCCAGATCTAGTAATTGCCAGACATGTTTATTGACCTAAAGAAAGTGACTAGATATATGCGCTGCTAGTGCTCCGATTATAATGTGTGTCCCAACAGTAAACCAATGATTGGTAGTAAGTCTATGGCACGTCTGCAACGTGATAGACTAATTGATTCCAAATAAAAGTCCTCTATTGAAGTGATAAAATGGAGCAAAAAAATTAAGATGGTCACTCATATAGGATAGCCCATGACCTTTAGTCTATCTACAAGACTCGTAAATAAAGAAAAACGCTTTTTGGGAGGCAACCCAAGTTTTATTTGTTTAATATGTTTCATTGTTTGTTTGTTTGATTTAATTTGTTTCCGTATGCATGCTTTTATTTTTATTGTTTGTGGATCATATTTCAAAGTAAATTGTGAAAATACTTTACCTCGTTGTTTGTCTTAACTTCATAAAAAGGTATTTCGCAAAAGCCAAGTGTACATGAAATCTAAATTTGTTTTCTAAGAACGGAATTGAACATGAACCACAACAATATTAAATGAACATGCATATTAGTATTTGTTTGAGTCAAATGCTTCTATCGAGTCATAATAATGTCTTGCAGAAATTCCAGGAATTAAGGCATGAGTTTTTCCAGAAATAAAACGGAAACTTAACATAAGATTTCTGTCATAACACTCTGATGGCGTCAGGATCATAACCTGACAGCGTCAGGTGTAAAATTCTGCAAAATTTTGCTTTTCTGCCGGAGTCTTAAAGTTTTTGTTAATTCTTTAGTTTTATAAACTCAAGAAAATCTACAAATATTCATTCTACAAGCATTATATCATTATATATATAGATTGCCACCAATTTTACGCGAGGTTTGCCATGATTGTTTTCTCAGGTTTAACAGGTTATATTGGACAAGAAGATTATTTATATTTCTGGAGGGAAGCTTTGAACGTTCATTTACTTGGAGAAGGATTTAACTATGTTATCCATTTATCCACACCGAACAAATCAGGGGAGTATTTGTTTCATTATTTTACCTTCATTACTTTTACATCATTTTTATTAAATATTGAGGATAATGTTCAGCCTAAGTGTAAGGGGAGGGTAAATGATGATACCTTAGAGAATGCAATTGCACTTGAGTTTGTATGTTCAATAGTAGGTGTGTAATAAAACTAAAAGAAATACTTGTTAGGGCAATTTTAGCGCCAAATTAAAATTTTTTTACAACATTTAGGAGTGAAGCTTTAACCTTAATCAACGTCTCATGGATAGCAGATGTATGACTAGCACGAAAAACCGTACCACTCAAAATTTTCCACCCCAAATATGTGAGGTTCGCCCCTAGATTTGTTAGGAAAAACATTCATTGTTAGTGCTTATGAGTGCACCGGTAGCACTTAGATTCTATAACTTGCGTTAGTGATGCATCCCGAGACCGCATGTGAGACTACATTCACGTAGTAGGATTTACTACATGATAAGAGGCATTATGATCACCCTTGTGTTTAAACCCCTATCATAATTACTTGACCAATAAAGTCATAACTACTTGACTAGTAAAGTCAATTAATTTTTCCCACACCTTTGCGATATACTCATTTTTAGTACACGATACCCCTAGTACACCCCTCCGAGCCTATCTTTTTTGTTTCTAACTTTAAGCATTTTACTTAAAGGAAGAATTTATTTACCACCCACCCAAAATGTGCAACCAAAACGCCTTACCCTTCCGTGTATGCACTCATCTTTAGTGCATTATTGTTATTTGTTTAAACCCTTAGTTAATTGTCTAATTGATTACATGGTTGCTAAGTCGAGATATATCTTGTAGATATTGTTTTGGGACGATTGGGACTCATGGGTAAAGTACTATTGTAATGGAGTAATTGGGAAGAACATCATATATTACTCTTATATGTGCGTTAATCTTAAAAAGTACTCCAAGTGGTTTGATTATATTAATTCGAGTCATTAGAATATTCGACTGTAAAGTAAGTAAAAGTTCAAGTATAAAGGGAATCAAATTTCCTACGATGTATTATTTTGGATGGTAGGGCAAGAGTGTATGCCCAAAAATAATAATAAAAATTAATAAAAAAATCGAAAAATCAAGAAAAAAGAAAATATATATATATATATATATATATATATATATATATATATATATATATATATATATATATATATATATATATATATATATATAAGAGAAAAAACATACGGACTACCATCCGATTTCCTTTTATGTTTATTTTATGTTTTTTTTTAGTTTTTGATTATCTTAAGTCGAGTCGAGTCTTTGCTTAGCAACGCCACATTGTACATGTAATTGACCAAGATGATTAACTCGCCACAAGTAAATATTGCCTTTATCCAACAAAACTGTGTTTACCATACCCCTACACGTCACGTTATAACCCTTTAAAAGACATCTTTGATAGTTTATCCTAGGTGCTTACGCCAAGTGGTGGAGGTTTGATCCTTTCCCAAGCCTATGGTAATCTATTTGCTATGACTTGTAGTGAGAGATATTTTCCATTTTCATATTGTGATATATACTTTATTACACCCGAGAGATGTGAGTATCTAAACACTATTTGTGAGGTGCTAGTGTATAATTTCCGTGCTTGTTTTGGTTGAAGTGAAACGATTATTTGTTGCAATTACTTTTATATTAGTGTTAAATGACCCCTAGCTTGTATTTTAATTAGAATAAAAGCGCATTTATTTGAGGACCAGCAAATCTCAAGTGTAAGGGTATTTGATAAGACGAAGAGTGTACCGCTTTTGGGGTGTCATTTAAGCCCAAAGTCGAGATTATTTGATCAAATATTTCCCTAAATCGTTTCTTTTGTCAGTTTAGGTACTTTTGAGATGAAATTTGGAAAAAGGAAGCATTTTGAACGTTTTTTGAGCGAAAAAGTGAAGAAAACGACAAAGTCTCAAATTCATGCTGGAAATTGTACCTGGTGGCGTCGGGATATACATGTGACGCCGTCACCCTTTGACAAAGAGGTGGATAAATCAAGTTACACGTGACGCGCCAGAGAGGTTTTGGAATAATAACACATGACGGCGTCACCAAGGCCGTAAAGAGTAATTTGCATGTGACGGCCAAGACCAAGTTTGCACATGACGACGTCATAAGTAGATCTAGGCAATATGATTATAATTATGGCGGCGAGTTGACGGCATCAGACCTTACTCTTGACTCCGTCAGACCCATTATTCTATATATAGTTTTTGATTTTTCATTCATTGGCTGCAACTTTGAGAGGAGAAAACCCTAGACGTATTTTACTATATTTTTTAGGGTTTCATACCCTTGTTTCATCCATGCTTAATTGAAGATAAGTTTTCTAATAATCGTTCAATATGTCTATGTGTTGTTTGATTATATCTTATGTTTGTCTTCTCTTTAACATGTTAGGTTAGGTTTTCTTTGTGTTTGCTTAAATGTAATGAAACTTAGATATTGATTATTGGTTGGTTGTTTGTTTATAATTGTTGTGGATGAATGATTTCGATGTTAGTCTTAAGAAAACTGACAGACTTTCAATTGGTAACTTGCTTGAACATCTTAAGAAGCATGATCGGAGGTGTACTACGATAATTTGGTTATATTTAATGCATAGGTAACTACTAATGAGGCCATGTTAGGAGCTAATAGTCGACTCGACATAGGAAGAGGTAGAAGCTTATAGAGTTAGGGAAGATCGTACACGGCCCTACGAATGATATTAAGGAATATAACCCGTCGTCCATGCAATTGTAACAAACTAATCAACCGGTAAAAGATAGCTAGGGAGTAGTGAAATCTAAGTAAAAAAAAAATTCTCTCATTATTGTTTTCGCCACATACTTTAACTTCATTTTATTATTATATTTTATTTTTTTGCATTTGTAGTTATTTGGGTTAGTTGACTAGCAACTAATTCCGCCCAATCCTTCAAAACTGAGATTTTTACTTGCTTTCCATAAAATATAAAAATACAAAAAGAATCATCCCTCACCTCTAGACTTAGTTTAATTGAGTTTTAACCCTAGCGAAGACTATTCTTTGAGTTGAACGATTAATCCCCTGGTACTTTTCACTATACTATACTACAACGGTCAGGTACACTGCCTGGTGGGGATTGCAAGCTTCTCAAGATCCCTTGAGAGGTAAAACCTTTTGTGAGGGCGCAATTCCACGCATCAAAAAGCCTTAGTGCTTATGAGTGTACGGTAGTACTTAGATTCTAGAACTTGCATTAGTGATTCATTCCGAGACCACGAGTGAGACTACATTCATGAAGTTAGATTTACTACATGATAAGAGGCATTAGGATAACCCATGTTTTCACACCTGTGTTTATATAATTATGTTGTCTTCATTGGTCAAGTAATTCTCCCAACCTTTGCGATGTACTCATTTTTAGTACACGATACCCCTGGTACACCCCTCAGAGCCTATCTTTTTCGTTTCTAACTTTAAGCATTTTACTTAAAGATAGAATTTGTTTACAATCCACCACCAAATGTACACCCAAATCGCCTTAGCCTTCCTTGTATGCACTCATATTTATTGCATTATTGTTACAACATTTGTGTAAACCCTTAGTTACTTGTCTAAATTGATTACATGGTTGCTAAGTCGAGTCATATCTTGTACATATTGTTTTGGGACAATTGGGACTCGTGAGTAAAGTACTAATATTATGGAGTAATGGGGAAGAACATCAATTATTACCCCCATATGTGCAAAATGTTTTTAAAGTACTCCAAATGTTTCAATTATCTTAATTCGAGTCATTAGAATAATTACTTGTAAATTATGTAAGAGTTCAAGTGTAAGGGGAGAACCAAGGCCCCTTGGATGTATTAATTTGGATGGTAGGGCTAGAGTGTATGAAAAAAAAATTAAAAAAAAAAATCGAAAAATCAAGAAAAAAGAAAAAAAAATAGAAAAAGAAAGGAGAAAAACATGCGGACTATCATCCCATTTCTTTTATTTATGTTTTTGTTATTTTTTTATTATTAGCTTAAGTCGAATCGAGTCTTGGCTTAACAACGCCGCATTATACATGTAATTGACCTAGATGATTAACTTGCCACCAGTAAAATATCCTTTATCCAACAAACCGTGTTTTCCATATCCCTACACCTAACATTATAACCTTTGAAAATCCCTCTTTGATAGTTTATCTTAGGTGCTTACGCCTAGTGGAGGAGGCTTTTTATCCTTTCCCAAGCCTATGGTAATCTATTTGCTATGACAGGTAGTGAGTGATATTTTTCCATTTCCATTTGTTATATATAGGTTTATAATACCCGAGAGATGAGAGTATCCAAACACTATTTGTGAGGTGCTAGTGTATGATTTCCATTCTTATTTTGATTAAGGTGGAACGATCATTTGTTGTAATTACTTTTATATTAATTTTAAATGACCCCTATCTTATATTTTGATTAGAATAAAAGCGCATTTGCTTGAGGACAAGAAAATCTCAAGTGTAAAGGTATTTGATGAGACGAAAAGTGTTGCGCTTTTAAGGGGTCATTCAAGCCTTAAGTCATGATAATATGATCAAATATTGCCTTAAATCGTTCCTTTGTCATTTTAGGTACTTTTTAGAGGAATTCTGGAAAACATAGCATTTTGGACGTTTTTGGAGCATAAAAGTGAAGAAAACGACAAAGTCAAGAATTCAAGCTGGAACAGTACCTAACGGCGTCACGCACTACCAAGTGACGACGTCACTTGTTGATAAAGAGGTGGATATTTACTTTGCACTTGACGGGCCAGAAAGATTTTGAGGCATTTACACATGACGGCGTCACGTGTTATTTCACCAAGGTCGTCATGTTTTAAGTTAAAGAGAGACGGCCCAGAACCTTTCCGACCAGACGGCGTCAAGAGTAGATCTAGACAGTCAAGGAAACCCTAACACGGCGAGATGACGGCATCACATCCTAAAAGGTGACGCCGTCAAGTCGTAAAATCTATATATATTCATCTATTTTTCATTCATTAAGAGTGGACTTTTAGTAGGAACTTAGGGTACAAACCCTAGTCGACTTTTGCAGCTTTTTTGAGGTTTCAAAGCCTCTTTTCTTCCATGATTAATTGAAGATAAGTAATCTATCAATCATTCAATATGTCTAGGTGTTGTTTGATTCTATCTTACGCTTGTCTTTCTTTTAAGATGCTAGGCTAGGTTTGTTTGTGTTTGCTTAAGTCTAATGAAACCTAGTTATTGATTATTTATTGATTGGTTTGTTATTAATTGTTGTGGGTGGATGTTTATCAATGTTATGCTTAAGAAAACTTGCTAATCTCCTATTTGGTAACATGCTTGAACGTTTTAAGAAACATGAATCGGATGTGTACTACGGTTATTTGATTGTATTTAATGCATGAGCCAGTGTTTATAATCCCTAGGATTGGGCGCTTAACGTGTCGTCTTATGAGGAGATAAAAGCTTATAGAGTTGGGGAAGATCGTACACACCTCCACGAATGGTATTAAGGAATACAACCCGGCATCCACACAATTGTAACAAACCTATCAATCAGTAAAAGATAACTAGTGAGTAGTGAAACCTAAGTAAACACGTTTGTCTCCTTATTAGAAGTCTCTCACATTTATTTTTAGTTATTTTATTTTTATTTGCATTTGTAGTATTTGGGTTAGTTGACTAGCAACTAATTCCGCCCACTCTACCAAAACCCAAGAATTTTACTTGCTTTCCAAAAACTATAAAAATAAAAAAAGAATCATCCTTCACCTTTAGACCTAATTGACTTAGTTTTCAATCCTAATGACACTATTCCCCGAGAGAACGATCAATCCCCCAGTACTTGCCACTCACAATACTACATCGGTCAGGTATACTCCCTGGTGAAGATTACAAGCTTCTCAAGATCCCTTGAGAAGTAAAACCTTTTACAAGGTTGCAAAACCACGCATCAATCTCATATCAAAAACCATACAAGTCATGGGATTTTAGAGAAGTAGATTGCGATGGGTTGGATAAGTTGGGTTCGCAACTTATTTTGACCGATGATGACGTAAGAAGAGGATGTAAGAGTACCTTTGAACTATCATGTGGATTCTTTAAGGATGTTAGTAAACTTAATCCAAAATATTGTAGGGACATCTTAGAACTTGAAGATCCAAAATATTTGCATTATGAAAGTGATTCTGATGGACAAGGAGAGGAGGACCTAGAGAACGTGATGGATGATGGACTCATGTGACTAGGGTGTGACTTTGAGTCTAGCTACAAGACTCGTAAATAAAGAAAAGTGCTTCTTGGGAGGCAACCCAAGCTTTATCTTCATTTTATTTTGTTTGTTTGCTTTTTTTTCTTTTTTTTCGTATGTATTTTTCATTTATTATTCATTGTTCATGTCTCAAATAAACTTGTAAAATGCTTTATTTAATTTGTTTTTAACTTCGTATTAATTACATATAAAGGTATTTTGTAAAAGATAAGTGTAAGGGAAGCTCATATCTGTTTTTAAGAACTGATTGAACATGAACGATAATAATAAGATATGAATATACATATTAGTATTTGTTTGAGTCAAATGCTTGTATCGAGTCAAAATGAATGTTTTGCAGGAATTCCAGGTCTTAAAACACAGATATTTCTAGAAATTTTCCGAAAACAAAATATTATAATTCTGTCAGGTTCATCCTGACAGCGTCAGGAATTAAATCCTGACGACGTCAGACCCTGTTTTTTGAAAAATTTTCTAGATTTTGTTTTTCTGCCGGAATTGTAAAGTTTCGTTAAATCTTAAATTTTTGAACTCCAGGAATCTGTAAACATTTATTTTGCTTGCATTATAATGCGTGGGAATCGCAACAGGCTTTACCTCTCGAGGGATCTCGAGAAGCTTACAACCCCCACCAGGCAGTGTACCTGATCGTTGTAGTATAGTATAGTGACAAGTACCGGGGGATTGATCGTTCAGCTTAGGAATAGTGTCTCTAGGATTAGAAAGCCTAAATACTAGTTCTAAAGGTGAGGGATGATTATTTTTGTATTTTTATATTTTTATGAAAGCAAGTAAAATCTCGGGGTTTGAAGGATTTGGGCGGAATTAGTTGCTATTCAACTAACCCAATACTAAGATGCAATCAAAATAAAATACTAGAAAAGAAAATAAACTAATTTATACTAGAGTTGTGAGCAGTAATTGGAGAAAATGTGTTTACTTAGATTTCACTACTCCCTAGACATCTTTTACACGATAATTACTTGTTATAATTGCATGGATGACGGATCGTATTCCTTAATACCATTCATGGGGTGGCACACATAACTCCCCAATTCTATGAGCTCTTATCTCCTCCTACACCATGCCCAGCACAACTATAGGGATTGTAAACAGTGGCTCATGCATTAAATACAACCAATAAAGACCTAGTGCGCCTCGGTTCATGTTTCTTAAGACGTTCAAGCATGTTACCATTTGGAGATCTGCCAGTTTTCTTAAGCCTAACATATAAATCATTCATCCAAGACAAAAATAAACAAGTAATCAACACATAATCAATATCTAGGTTTCATTAGATCTAAGCAAACACAAGATAGATCTAGCCTAGAATGATAGAATTAAGACAAGAACAAGATATAGACAACCAACACATAGACATATTGATTGAATTAGAAGAACACTTATCTTGATTAATCATGCAAGGTATCAAGGGGTTGGAACCCTTGAAAAACCTATAAAGTTACACCAAAATCGTACTTAGGGTTTCTCCCAAAACTTCTCTCTTTTAATGTATGAAAAATAGAAAACTATATATAAAAAAACAGGTATGACGGTGTCAAGACAAACAATGTGACGCCGTCACCTCGCCGCCAAAACTCTCCTCGGACTGCCTTGATCCACTTCTGACGCCGTCAAGACTTAAATACTTCCAGGCCGTCACGACTCTTTTACTCTTGACGCCCTTCCTACGTGACGCCGTCAAATCTGTTCTGGGTCGTCATGAAAATTCATGAAATTTGCTCTTGAGGCCGTCAAGGTTTTGCTCTTGACGCCGTCACCTACTGTTCCCAGCATGGAAAATTAAGACTTTGGCGTTTTCTTCACTTTTATGCTCCAAAAACGTCCGAATTGCTTCCTTTTCCAGATTTCTCTCCCAAAGTACCTAAAATCACAAAAGGAATGATTTAGGGCAATATTTGATCAAATAAATTCGGATTCGGGCTTAAATGACCCCCTAAAAGTGGTTCATTTTTCGCCTCATCATATACCCTTACACTTGAGATTTGCTTGTCCTCAAGCAAATGCGCTTTTATTCTACTCAAAAGACAAGTTAGGGGTCATTTAACACTAATATAAAAGTAATTACAACAAATAATCGTTCCACTAAAGACCAATAGACAAGCACGGAGGTCATACACTAGCACCTCACAAATAGTGTTTAGATACTCACATCTCTCGGGTGTAATAAAGTATAAATTACAATATGGAAACGGAAGATATCTCTCACTACCTGTCATAGCAAAATAGATTACCATAGGCTTGGGAAAGGATCAAACCTCCACCACATGGCGTAAGCACCTAGGATAAACTATCAAAGAGGTCTTTTAAAGGGTTGTAATGTTAGGTATAGGGATATGAAATACACGGTTTTGTTGGATAAAGGAAGTTTTACTGGTGGCGAGTTAACAATCTTGGTCAATTACATGTACAATGTGGCGTTGCTAAGCCAAGACTAGACTCAACTTAAGCTAATAAATGAAAAATAACAAAAATATAAAATGAACATAGAATAAAAAGGGATGGTAGTCCGTATGTTTTTTTTTTTTCTCTTTTCCTTTTTTTTTTTTTTTTTTTTTTTTTTTTGCATACACTCTTACCCTACCATCCAAAATAATACATCATAGGGAATGAACATTTCCCTTACACTTGAATCTTTACATACTTTACATTTAACTAATCTAATGACTCGAATTAAGAAAATCAAAACAATTGGAGCACTTTTAAGATTAACGTACATATGGGGGTAATAAATGATGTTCTTCCCCATTACTCCATAAAATAAGTACTTACCCATGAGTCCCAATCGTCCCAAAACAATATGTACAAAGATATGACTCGACTTAGCAACCATGTAATCAATTAGAAAGTTAACTTAGGGTTTAACAAATAACAATAATGCACTAAAAATGAGCGCATACACGGAAGGCTAAGGCGATTTGGGTGTACATTTAAGTGGGGTGTAACAAATTCTTCCTTTAAGTAAAATGCTTAAAGTTAGAAACGAAAAGATAGGCTCGGAGGGGTGTACTAGGGGTTTCGTGTACTAAAAATGAGTACAACGCTAAGGGTGTGGGAAAAATTAGTTGACTTAACTAGCCAAGTAATATGACTTAAATGGTCAAGTAATTATAATACAGGTTTAACACAAGGGTGATCCTAATGCCTCTTATCATGTAGTAAATCCTACTGCACGAATGTAGTCTCACTAGCGGTCTCGGGATGCATCACTAACGCAAGTTCTAGAATCTAAATGCTACCGGTACACTCATAAGCACTAATAATGAATGCTTTTCCTATCAAATCTAAAGGCGAACCTCACATATTTGGGTGGAAAATTTTTCTGAATATATGATTATGTGCTAGTCATACAATCTCCTATCCATGAGACGCTTGCTATGGCTAAAGTTTCACTCCTAAATGTTGTAAAAAAATTTAAATTTGGCGCTAAAATTGCACTAACAAGTATTTCTCATAGTTTTATTACACATCTACCATCAAACAAAGCAAACTCAAGCGAAAGTGCATATGTAAGGTATCATCTTTTTACCCTCCCCTTACACTTAAGATGAACATTGTCCCCAATGTTCAAGTAAAGAATGTAAAAGTGAAAAAGTAAAGAGAATGAAATCAAATACTCCCCTGATTCGCTCGGTATGGATAATAGGGTGGCCAGGTTAAATCTTCCTCCAAGAAAATGAACAATCAAAGCTTCCCTTCCAGAATATAAATCATCTTCTTGTCATACATAACCTGTAAAACCTGACAAAATAGACAAGACAACCTCGCGTAAAATCGGTGGCATTCTATATAAGTTACTAAACCCTAGAAAACAAGATAAGATATAATGCTTGTGGAATGAAATTTGCAGATTCCCTGGAGATTATAAAACTTAATAATTCACAAAAACCATAAGACTCCGTTAGAAAAACAAAACCGGTAAAATTTCCAGATTTTAACTCCTGACGCCGTCAAGAGTAAACCCCTGACGCCGTCAGAATTGACCTGCAGAAATCGTTATGTTAAGTTTCCGGAAAATTTCTGGAAAAACTTGGTCCTACTTCCTGGAAAATCCTACAAAACTTCATTATGACTCAATACAAGCATTTGACTCTAACAAATATGAATACACATGTTCATTTAATATTGTGGAGAATCATGATCGGTTGTTTCTTAAAAACATATTTGGGGTTTCCCCTTACACTTATCTTTTGCAAAAATACCTTTAGGTGGAGTTAAGACTAGGCCAAAACAACAAAGTAAAGTATTTCCACTATTTAGTTTAGAAACATGATCAACCAACAATAAAAAATTAAGCATGCATACGGAAGCAAATAACAATCAAACAAATAAAATCACACAAAACATGGGTTGCCTCCCAAGAAGCGCTTTTCTTTATTTACGAGTCTTGTAGCTAGACTCAAGGTTGTGGGTTACTACGTGATTTCATCATTGGTTCCACTCTCTAGGTCGTTTTCTAAACCAGTTTTGTATTCCGGACCTAGTTGCAAGCATTCTTTGTAGAAACCAAGCATCCTATTTCTAACATACTCTACTCCTCTACGTCTATCCTCCTCATTCCTATAATAAGCCGCTTGCTTATGTTCCTTTTCGAAATTAGAGAGAAGGCGGTATTGCTCAATCTTGTAGGGCATTTGATAAGCAACCTCATCATTCTCTTCCTTGAATTTAACTATCCCTAAAGTTGGATCATAACTCATCCTAGTGGCCTCAACAAATGGTTTCCCAAATATTATTTGACTTAGGCAAGCATCTATCACCGGACGAGTGTCCTCAACTATCATAAAATCGATCTCATAGGTGAGATTCCCTATAATCACATGCACTCCTTTCACTCTTCCAGCAAAATTACTTATCAGGTTCTTATTAGGCATCATCCTAAAATTAAGTTGCTTCTTCATCACCCAATTGTAATAAGTCCTAGTCATGATGTTCACGGGGGATCTAGGGTCGATGTAAGCTTTCCATATATGCATGTGCCCGATATTGCATGGGATGTTAATGTTAGAGGGGTCTCCCATTTTGATAAGGGGGTCGCCAAAGATATATGTTCTCTCGGGACTATCGAATAAATCCTTATGGTATTCCCGTTCTTCCTTGGTTGGCAACTTATCAAAGTATTCTTCTATAGGTTCTACCTCCTCTAATTCCTCTCTACTATCAACCTCAACTTCCCTATTCTCATCCTTAGTCTCGGCTTCTATCCTAACTTCATTCTTGTCACTCTCTTCTATCTCCTTATCTATCGGCTTAATAGTGACAACATTAACAAAGTGGACCTGTTTAGAGGATGAGGGATCCTTAATTTGGTTTCCGTTATTGGTGTCCCTAGTGTCCTTCCTAGGTGTGACTAATGCTTGGTTGTTGAGGGCTTTCAACAAGTTGTCAATCTTGTTGGTCATCTCCGTTTGTTGTTGGTTGAATTCGGTTTCAAACCTAGCTATGCGATCCTCTTGAGATGCCATAAACTTTGACATCAATCCTTCAAGATTGTTGGTACTACCAAAGTTGTTGAAAGTACGGTTGGATGGTGGACCGGTTGGTTGGTAACGGTTAGGCGGATTGGAGGAATTGGGTTGATTTTGTTTCCACCTAAGGTTTGGGTGATTTTTCCATGAGGGGTTGTATGAATCACGAGTGTCGTAGGGACCACTACATAATTCGCATGAAGAAGTGATTTTGTTCACTTGGCTTGAAGGCTTAGGAGCATCATAAGATTTCATGAGAAACTTGACTTGGTCCTCAAGTTCCATGATCCTACGGTCGGGAATGCTAGAATTGTTCGAAGGCAAGGATATTGCCTTGACCGTTTCGTTCAAGTCACGGGGATCGTTCCAACTTTCGTTGTCATAGAGAGCAAGATCTTCTATGAGTTCCCATGATTGTTCCGCACTAAGATCATGTAGCTTACCACCGGCCGATTGGTCAATGGCTCGCCTCGTGGAGATGTCGATATGGTCATAAAAGATTTGGACTTGGGGCCAAAGATCTATGCCATGATGAGGGACTTTTTGGAGTAAGTCCTTGAAACGAGTCCATGCTTCATAAAGAGATTCATTTTGACGTTGTTGGAACATCAAGATGTCATTTCTAAGCTTAGTAGTTCTCCCCGGTGGGAAAAATTGAGCAAGGAAACGAGTGGTGAGATCATCCCATGTGGTGATGGATCCCGCGGGTAAACGCTCAAGCCATTGACTAGCTTGATCCCGTAGAGAGAATTGGAATAGGCGTAATCGGGTTATCTCTCTAGTTGCAACATCTAGGTCTATGGAATCTACGATTTTGAGGAAGTCCTTAAGATGTTGATTTGGATCTTCGGAACGAAGTCCATGGAATGCACATCCGCTTTGCACCAACCGGATGGTGTCGGATCGCAAGGGGGTCCCATTGGCTCCGGTGAGCTCAATGGTGTTTCGGTAGCCTTGGTGGCTAGGTCGGGAGTACTCTCCTAAGGTTCGGGGCCTAAGGGGTTCTAGTGGTGGGTTTTGTTGTGGTGGGATGATGGGTTCAAAGATGTTCCCGTTGTCCATGGTGTCGGGTGGTTACGAACAAAGGCACAACGAAGTAGATAGACTAAAGAATACCTAAAAATAAAAATAAAATCTTACTAGAAAGGATTCTAGCAAGTAGACCTAATAAAAAGAAATTCTAACCTAGACAATAACTATTCCCCGGGCTGCGGCGCCAAAAACTTGATGCGTGGGAATCGAAACAGGCTTTACCTCTCGAGGGATCTCGAGAAGCTTACAACCCCCACCAGGCAGTGTACCTGATCGTTGTAGTATAGTATAGTGACAAGTACCGGGGGATTGATCGTTCAGCTTAGGAATAGTGTCGCTAGGATTAGAAAGCCTAAATACTAGTTCTAAAGGTGAGGGATGATTATTTTTGTATTTTTATATTTTTATGAAAGCAAGTAAAATCTCGGGGTTTGAAGGATTTGGGCGGAATTAGTTGCTATTCAACTAACCCAATACTAAGATGCAATCAAAATAAAATACTAGAAAAGAAAATAAACTAATTTATACTAGAGTTGTGAGCAGTAATTGGAGAAAATGTGTTTACTTAGATTTCACTACTCCTTAGACATCTTTTACACGTTAATTACTTGTTATAATTGCATGGATGACGGATCGTATTCCTTAATACCATTCATGGGGTGGCACACATAACTCCCCAATTCTATGAGCTCTTATCTCCTCCTACACCATGCCCAGCACAACTATAGCAATTGTAAACAGTGGCTCATGCATTAAATACAACTAATAAAGACCTAGTGCGCCTCGGTTCATGTTTCTTAAGACGTTCAAGCATGTTACCATTTGGAGATCTGCCAGTTTTCTTAAGCCTAACATATAAATCATTCATCCAAGACAAGAATAAACAAGTAATCAACACATAATCAATATCTAGGTTTCATTAGATCTAAGCAAACACAAGATAGATCTAGCCTAGCATGATAGAATTAAGACAAGAACAAGATATAGACAACCAACACATAGACATATTTATTGAATTAGAAGAACACTTATCTTGATTAATCATGCAAGGTATCAAGGGGTTGGAACCCTTGAAAAACCTGTAAAGTTACACCAAAATCGTACTTAGGGTTTCTCCCAAAACTTCTCTCTTTTAATGTGTGAAAAATAGAAAACTATATATAGAAAAACAGGTATGATGGCGTCAAGACAAACAATGTGACGCCGTCACCTCGCCGCCAAAACTCTCCTCGGACTGCCTAGATCCACTTCTGACGCCGTCAAGACTTAAATACTTCCAGGCCGTCACGACTCTTTTACTCTTGACGCCCTTCCTACGTGACGCCATCAAATCTGTTCTGGGTCGTCATGGAAATTCATGAAATTTGCTCTTGACGCCGTCAAGGTTTTGCTCTTGACGCCGTCACCTACTGTTCCCAGCATGGAAAATTAAGACTTTGGCGTTTTCTTCACTTTTATGCTCCAAAAACGTCCGAATTGCTTACTTTTCCAGATTTCTCTCCCAAAGTACCTAAAATCACAAAAGGAACGATTTAGGGCAATATTTGATCAAATAAATTCGGATTCGGGCTTAAATGACCCCCTAAAAGTGGTTCATTTTTCGCCTCATCACATTATATCTTTATTCGCTTTTTAGGATTTACTTTTATATATATAGTTTACCGCCAATTTTATGCGAGGTTTTGTGTTTGTTTCCTTTGTTGTTCAAAGGTTATATTGAACAAGAAGATTATATTTCAGGAGTGAAGCTTTACATGTACATTTTCTTGGAGGAAGATTTAACCATGTTACTATATTTTCTATACCGAGCAAATCAGGAGAGTACTAGTTTCTTTCATTCTCATTTATTTTTACTTTTACATCTTTTAATGGAACATTGGGGACAATGTTCGACTTAAGTGTAAGGGGGTAAATTAGGATACCTTAGAAACTACAACTTTGCTTGATTTTGTTTTGTTTAATAGTAGATGTGTAATAAAACTGAAAGAAATATTTGTTAGGGTAGTTTTAGCAACAAATTTAAATTTTGTTGCAACATTTAGGAATGAAACTTTGGTCTTAATAAGCGTCTCATAGATAGGAGTTATATGACTAGCACAAAAAAACCGTACCACTCAAAAAAATTTTCACCCCAAATATGTGAGGTTCGCCTTTAGATTATTAGGAAAAAGCATTTGTCTTTAGTGCTTATGAGTGTACCGGTAGTATTTAGATTCTAGAACTTGTGTTAGTTATGCATCCCGAGACCGCTAGTGAGACTACATTCATGTAGTTAGGTATATGATAAGAGGCATTAGGATAACCCTTGTTTTAAGCTTGTATTATAATTACATTGATTTCATTGGTCAAGTAATTTTCCCAGACCTTTGCGATGTACTCATTTTTAGTACACGATACCCCTAGTGCAACCCACAAAGCATATCTTTTTCATTTCTAACTTTAAGCATCTTACTTAAAGAAAGAAGTTGTTTTCAATCATGCCCCAAATATACACCCAAATCGCCTTAGCATACCTTGTATGCACTCATCTTTAGTGCATTATTGTTATTTGTTTAAACCATTAGTTAGCTATCTAATTGATTACATGGTTGCTAAGTCGAGTCATATCTCGTACATATGGTTTTGGGACCATTGGGACTCATGGGTAAAAGTACTAGTGTTATGGAGTAATGGGGAAGAACATCATTTATTATCCCCATATATGTGTTAATGTCTTAAAGTACTCCTAGTGTTTCAATTTTCTTGATTCGAGTCTTTATTTTTAATTATGTAAAAGTTCAAGTGTAAAGGGAGGAAACGATCCCCCTTGATGTATAATTTTGGATGGTAAGGCAAGAGTGTATAAAAAATAAAAATAATAACAAGAAATAAAATAAAAATGGAAAAAGAAGAGTAGAAAAACATACGGACTACCATCACGTTTATTTTATATTTATGTCGGTCAGAGTTAGCTTTAGTTGAATCGAGTCTTGGCTTAGCAACGCCACATTGTACATGTAATTGACTAAGACAATTGACTTGCCACCAGTAAACATCCCTTTATCCAGCAAAACGTCTTTTTCCATATCCCCACACCTAACATTATAACCCTTTGAAAAACCTCTTTGATAGTTTATCCTAGGTGCTTACGCCAAAGTGGTGGAGGTTTGATCCTTTCCCAAACCTATGGTAATCTATTTGCTATGACAGGTAGTGAGAGATATCTTTTCCATTTCCATTTGTGATATATAAACTTATAACACCCGAGAGATGAGAGTATCCAAATTCTAAACATTATATGTGAGGTGCTAGTATATAATTTCCGTGCTTGTTTTGACTAAGGTAGAATAATCATTTGTTGTAATTAATTTTATATTAATGTTAAATGACCTCTAACTTGTATTTTAATTGGTATAAAAGCTCATTTGCTTGAGGATAAGCAAATCCCAAGTGTAAGGGTATTTGATAAGGATTTATTTGATACGCTTTTAGGGGGTCATTTAAGCCCTAAATTGTGTTTTATTGTCAAATATTACCTCAAGTCGTTTCTTTTGTCATTTTAGGTACTTGGGACATGAATTCTGGAAAATGGAGCATTTTGGAGCTTTTCGGACGTTTTTATGCTCAAGAATGAAGAAAACAAGAAAACCAAGAAAAGTCTAGAATTAACGGCGTCAGGTGCATTTGAGGCAAGGCCGCCTCGCTTTAAGCTTACACGAGACAGCCCAGAAGTTATACAATGGGACGGCGTCAGATGTCTCTTGGGCGATATGAAACCCTAAGGCACGGCGACCTGACGGCATCAGGAATTATAACCTGACACCGTCAAACTTGTAAATCTATATATAGTTTTCGATTTTTCATTCATTAGTGTGGAACTTTTATTGTAACAAACCCTAGACGAATTTTCCAGTAACAGTAGGGTTTCCAAGCCCTCTTTTCTTTCATGTTCAATTGAAGATAAGTCTTTGTTTTAATCATTCAATATTTCTATGTGTTGTTTGATTAATTGTTTATTTTTTCTTTACTTTAACATGCTAACTTATATTTCTTAATGTTTGCTTAGATCTAATGAAACCTAGTTGTTGATTATTGGTTTGTTATTGATTATTTGGTTGATTAACTAGCGTTAGGCTTAAGAAAACTGGCTAAATCTTGTTGGGTCTGATAAAACCGAAACTCCTTAATCTTGGATTTGAACATAAAATATCCTAAGTGTTTGATAACCGAGAATACCAAACAAGTCACTGAATGCATAGTTGTTCAGTGAGTCATCCTCAAGACGCTCAGGGCGAATCTATGAAGAAAGGTTCACCATTCAGTGAGGCGGTTCTCAGTGAATGATACCTGAGCCAAAGAAGAAGATGATGGACTCAGTGAGGGATGACAATAACTCACTGAGTTCCATGACTCCTCACCAACTAAGATCACTGAGTGAACAAAGACTGAAGTAAAGGTGGGATTAGGCAGGATAAGTTTGAATGTATAAGGGAAGGTCCTTATCATGCAAAGGTCAACTTTCCTTGAATGAGTATAATACCAAGACTTGTTTCAACACTGAAGACCAGAAAGCATCCTTGTCCTTTACTACTTATAGCCAATTGTAAAGGGAGGTAGCTATTCAGCTGTCGCTCCTAGACTAGAAGCTGGAAAATTTAGCAAGTGGAAAAAGTGTATGTTTTGCTACTTGACTGGTATGGAAGCATACTACATCAAGTGAATCAATGAAGGTCCCTTTGTCCCAACTACTACTCAAGGTTTGCCCAAACCTGAAGCACAATGGACTCCTGATGAGAGGAGGGTGGTCAATCAGGACCAATGCCTGAAAATCATCATTATATCGTGTCTCCCTAACGATACAATGGAATCAGTCATTAACTTTCCTACAACCAAACAAACCTGGCTTGACTTGGTTCATAGCTTTGAAGGTCCCTCGGATACCAAGGAAAACAGGATCATGGACCTGAAACTTGAATATAACACTTTCAGGGCCAAAGAATCTGAAAGTCTCTCTCAGACCTATACCCGATACAAAACCTTGCTCAATGAGCTCTCAAATGATGGTGTAGTACTGTGTAAGCATGAAATCAACGTTGGCTTCGTCAACAGTCTCCTTGAGAAGTGGTTAAACTTCTCTCAGGGTCTTAGGAATCCTAATCACATTCAGAATCTTGAGCTTCCTCAAATATATGGGAAGTTTGTCAATGAAGACAAATTAATGCAAGGCGATACCCTGAAAAGGCTCAAGAAACCAAAAAGGCCATGACTGTCTCACCCATATCCACTGGCTTCTATTCTAATGGTGTTGTGCAAGATTTTCAAGATGAGGTTGATATGAGAACCAGTGAAGAGTACCTCAACGATCTTCATGTTGAATTTCAAGAAAGGGCTCTTTTAGCAAACTCAAAACGTTTTATTAAAAGAAACAAGTCAAATTTTCAAAAAGCTAAGGCAAATGAATCCACTGAATGTTTCAACTGTGGCAAAAAGGGTCACTTTGCTAAAGAATGTATTTCAAAAACAACCTCAGATCCTTCATACAAACCATCTGGTAGTAGTTCTTCCTCAGGAACTAGCAAGTTTCAACAAAAAATGCTTCAATCCACTTAACATTTTCAAAATGCAAATATTCAGAAGGATTTTGAAGCTAAGTACAGAAAAGCCAAAGCTAAACTTGCTCTCCTTGAGACAACTCCCTCACTACCTCAGACTATACCTTCCAAACCTGCTCAAGGCAAGAACAAGGTACTTGTTGCTGAAGCATATGATTGGGATGAGGAAGATGTCTCCTCTGATGAGGAAGTAAGGGTCAGTGCACTGATGGCACTTTCTAATGACAACAAGATGGCTGTTGGAAAAAGCCATGCTAGAAATGGGGAATGGGTCAACATCACCATGAAAAAGGTAAACTTTTTGTTATCTATGGATGATGATTCTGATTGGCAATCCTACTTAAACTACTTAAATATAGATCTTAAATTCGTTGAAGAGCAAAGACAAAATCTGTTTTCAAAATTCAATAAGTTAGCTTTTGAATTAAACAAGTGTAGAGATGAATTATTGGTTTTAAAACAAGCAAAACTTGAGGCTGTTACACTTCAAATTCAAAACACTGAACTAGTAAAATAAAATCAGGCTCTTCAGGATGAACTTAATAAAGAAAAGGATGTGATATATAAGTGGACTCAGAAAAACCCTAGGGTTTTTGACTCAGTGAGTCTCACACTAAGTAATAAGAAAGCTATTATTGGTGATGATCAAAACGCTGAGTTCTCAAGTGAGAATCATGGTGAAAAGGCATTTCTGCCTTCAGGCATATCCTTTAACAAGGAAATGGCACCAAAACCCAGTGACTGGATTAAAAGAGTCAACCCAGATAGCAAACTACCAAACTTTGACACTGGTAAAATATTGGAACCTGAAAGTCAGGCCATCAAAAATATGCTTGGTGTCACTGATGAGTCTGGTCACCCTGAGTCCATAAATGAGTCTGAACCTATATCATAGAGTCCACTCCCACCACTGAAAGTTCTTCAGGGAGCTAAACCTAGCTCTAAGCTAACACATTTGGTGTATACTCAACACTCTCCAAGAGAGAAGGTTGGTTTAGGAAGAACTATCTTGAAAAGACCTCTCACTGAAGTCTCAACTACAAATGATGACTCCACAACCTCAGTCTCAAATGAGGTGATCACTGACAGCCCTGATTCCAAATTTGATCAGTTGGCTGAACTTGTTAGGAAGTTGAGTGAAAAGATTGAAACATCTGAGAAGAAAACTCAACCTTTGGAAAAGGAAATTAAACCAGCTTCCTCAAGTTCTGCCAACTGCAAGGCAACATCTAAACCAAAAATGAGATGTGAATTGTGTAGTTATACAACACATACCACTGATGACTGTTATAGAATCCTTTTCTGCATAATATGTAAAAAGGATGATCACATAACCTCTGATCATCTATCTTACACAGTCTCATCAAGTGCTGTATCCTATCACAATTCTCAGTCTCATAACTACGCCTCAGGCTCCAAACAAATAAGGCAGAAAGCTAAACCATTCATACCTTGCATTCACTGTGGATTCAATGATCATCTCCCAGATGACTGTTTGATGTATCCATGTTGTGATATTTGTGGCGATCCTACTCATGACAATTCAGGACATGAACATGTTATTTATTCTAGGAGAGGAATCACCAAGCCAACCCAACAAACTACCCCTTCTCCCAGATGCAATATTTGTGGAAGCAACATTCACACCACCACTGATCATGGATCAATATCTCAGTTCAAAAAGGCCATTAAAGTCAAACCCACCAGAAAGTGGGTTCACAAGAAAAACTAACTCAGTTTACATTTGTGCAGAGACATGCCAGAGATCCTGTTTGGCATCTTGATATTGGATGTTCAAGAAGCATGACTGGCGTGAAGGAATATCTGCACAAATATGTAGAAGAACCAGGACCAAAGGTGGTATTTGCTGATAATTCATCTTGTCTCACTGAAGGTTATGGTTCAGTAAACTGTAGTGGAATAGTTTTTACTAGAATTACTTATTTTAATGGTTTAAATACAACTTGATCAGTGTCAGTCAACTATGTGATGCAAAATACATAGTTCAGTTTGATGAAAAACAAGGTACTATCTTTAATGCAAACAAAGAAGTTGTTCTTATTGCACCAAGAAGGCAGGATGTTTATGTTTTGGATATGTCCTCACTCACTTAGAATGGAACATGTCTTTTTGCTAAATCCACTGAAACACTCAATTAGGTTTGGCATAAAAGACTTTCCCATCTGAACTTCAAAAACATAAACAACCTGGCCAAACAAAACAAAGTCCTTGGCTTACCATCACTAGTGTTCTCAAAAGATAAACCCTGCCCTGCCTGTGAAAAAGGGAAACACCACAGGGCATCCTTTAAAACCAAATAAAATTCCTCTATCACCAACTGCCTGCACCTACTCCACATGGATCTCTTTGGACCTATCAGTCCAACGTCTATCCATCATGAGAAGTACACTCTGGTCATTATGGATGAATACTCAAGATATACTCGGGTATATTTTCTGACAAAAAAGAGTCAGGTTGCTGAAACAATTATGTCCTTCATCAGGAAGATTGAAAACCAAAATGACATCAAGGTCAAACAAATCAGGACTGATAATGGAACTGAATTCAAAAACAATGACCTTGAATGATTATGTGATGAGAAGGGTATCTATAAAAACTTTACCTCTCCTTACACCCCAGAACAAAATGGAGTTGCTGAGAGAAAAAACAGAACCATCATTGAGGCTGCTAGAACAATGCTTAACGGATCTGCTCTCTCCAAACATTTTTGGACTGAGGCAGTAAGAACAGCCTGCTATACACAAAACAGGTCCATCATTGTGAAGAGACATAGCAAAACTCCCTATGAGTTATTCAAAGGAAGAATTCCTGATATCAGCTATTTCCATGTGTTTGGATGCCCTGTGTTTATCCATAATCATAAGGATCATCTTGGAAAATTTGATGCAAAAGCTGATGATGGGTACTTTCTAGGGTACTCCCTTGTCTCAAAAGCCTTCAGGGTATTCAACATAAGGAGACAACAGACTGAGGAAACCTACCATGTCACTTTTGATGAGAGTACTGAAGCTATTAGATTTTCAAACTCCATAATGGAAGAAATTGGTATTGATGACTCATCAAGATATCCTCCTGATGAGTTTCACCCTGAAAGTAATCTCTCCACACAATACCAAGCTGATGTAGATGTCTCATACTACATAAATCCACACAACCTACCTCAACCCACCATCAATGAGTTCATAGAAACTCAACAAGTCTCCAATGAGACTACCACCACTGAACCTATTGTTTAGAATACCACAACTCAAGCTAATCATACTAAGGAAGCTGAAAATCCTAATCTTGAAGTACCTCAGGCACCCATGATAGACCCCACTTCATGTATACATCAGGCCTCCACAAGTTCCAATTCCTATCCAAAACCTCAGGATAGCTGGACCAAGTCCAAATTAATAGAACTTGTCAACATCATAGGTAAGCCCTCTGAAGGCATGCTTACAAGGAGTTTGGCTGCCAAACTCAAGGCAGCCTCAGTCAATGTATGTCTCTATTTTGATTTTCTCTCAGAAATAGAGCCTAAAAATGTTAAAGAAACCTTTAAATATGAAAGTTGGATTCAGGCCTTGAGAGATGAGTTAGAACAGTTTGATAGAAATGATGTCATGAACTTAGTTGAATGTCCTCAGGGGGTGTTTATCATTGGAATGAAATGGGTTTTCAAGATTAAGACAGATGAGTCAGGAACAGTATTCAAAAACAAGGCAAGACTTGTTGCAAAAGGATATAATCAAGAAGAGGGCATTGACTATGAGGAAACCTTTGCACCAGTTGCTAGAATGGAACCCATCAGGATCTTTCTTGCATATGCAACATACATGAACTTTAAAGTCTACCAAATGGACGTAAAAACTGCATTCCTAAATGGTAACATTAAAGAAGATGTATATGTGCAACAACCACCTGGCTTTGAAAGTAGTGAGTTTCCCAACCATGTCTACAAGCTTAACAAAGCCCTTTATGGACTAAAACAAGCTCCCAGGGCATGGTATGAAACTCTTTCAGCCTTCCTGATACAAAACAAGTTTGTCAGAGGTAAAATTGACAATACGTTGTTCACCTATAGGACAAAAGAGGATGTGATTTTAGTCCAAGTGTATGTGGATGACATCATATTTGGCTCAACAAGTAACAAACTTTGCAAGTAGTTTGAAAAACTGATGACAAAGAAGTTTGAAATGAGCATGATGGGTGAACTCACTTACTTTCTTGGACTACAAATCAAACAAACTGAGAAAGGTATTTCTATCAGTCAAGAAAAGTATACTAGGAACCTATTCAAAAAGTATGACCTCAGTGACTGTGCCTTAGTGAAAACACCAATGGTACCTCCTAACAATCTAGGACCTGACCTTGCAGGAAAATCAGTTAATCCTACACTTTTCAGGGGCATGATTGGGTCACTGATGTATCTCTTGCCTCAAGGCCTGATATTCAATTCTCAGTCTGCTTGTGTGCAAGATATCAGTCTGATCCTAAAGAATCTCATCTCACTGCTGTCAAAAGAATTTTGAGATATCTTAACGGCACTTCCAGTCTTGGACTCTACTATCCCAAATGTTCAGGGTTTGATCTCAAAGGATACTCAGACTCTGATTATGCAGGATGCAACATGGATAGAAAGAGTACTTCAGGCTCCTGCCAATTTCTTGGAGGAAAGTTAGTCTGTTGGAGTGCTAAAAAGCAACAATATGTTGCAATGTCCTCAGCAGAAGCTGAATATGTTGCTGCTGCAGGTTGTTGTTCAAATGTGCTATGGATGAAAAGTCAGCTCAGTGACTATGGTATTCATTACAAAATGGTACCCATCTTTTGTGGTAACATAAATGCAATTGCCATTTCAAACAACCCTGTGCTTCATCAAAGAACAAAACACATTGATATCAGATATCATTTTATCATGGATCACATCATGAAAGGTGATATTTAATTACACTTCATTCCCACTGAGTATCATCTAGCTGATATCTTCACAAAACCCTTGGATGAACCTACTTTCACCAGGCTAAAAGCAGAACTAGGCATGTTAGATATTGATAATCAGATCTCTGATTGAGATATCATACATGGTGTATATTCTTATCCCATGATAATCAACCTTCCTCAGTGAAACCCTTCAACATCACTAAAATCATTCGCAGGGAGCTTCTCACTTTGAGATTTAAACTCACTGAACTCCCTACCTAAAACAATTCTCACTGAATGAATTCTCATTCAGGGGGCTCAGGACATTATACTAATGTAATTCAATGCATAACTAAATGCTTCAAGTATCTAGTTAGTAAATGTCCTAGGTTGGTAACTGAATTTTCTATTTAGTATAGGAATATATGTCTCTGCCTTACTGATCCACACCTTGAGCCCCCACTTACACATCAACATCGCACTAGGCATTTAATGTCTTCCCTCACAAATAATATCCCTTGATATTTTGTGACATCATGTCTGCAAAAGTGCATTTTGTGTAGGCTCTTTGCACTGTTTACCTCGACAGTTGCGAAAAACTTAGGTATTTGGAGTGGTGGCATTTAGTGCGGATCTCAAAATGGTTATTCATTTTGATTTTCAAAATCTCTAACCAATGGTATTCCTCACCCTCTATAAATACCCCTTTCAAAACACACAAAACACACACACAGATTTCTTAAAGAAACTCTGCAAAAATTTCTCCATTGCAAAGTTGTGTGTAATCTTTTCAAAATCAAAAGGTATTTTCAAAACATCTTTTCTTGGTTAAGAAATTTGCAACAAGAAATCCTTCCTATTTGCAAACATCTTGATAACAATATGACCCATTTCACGACAGAAAACAAGTTGGACTTAACTTGTAGATCATCTGGTGTGTGATATTCTGCCATTAAAATTTTTAAAACATTTTCTTGACCTAAAAATGGTAGAAGACCAAGGAATCAGGCTTGCACCTCAATGGCAAAAATGACTCTGGCTGATGTGCAATTCAAAACCAACAATGTTGTAGGCAATTTTAACCACCCAACCAATGTCCCTCCCTACAAGGAAATCATGAAGTTTTTGTTTAACTGTCCTTTGAAAACAGCCTTCACCTCAACACCCTACTTTCAGTACCATCACCTCCTCAGGGAGTTATGGTGTACTGCTCAGGCCCATGACCCGACACCCAGTGCTGATGAGAACGAACTCAGGCCCCTCAAGGAGTTTCTCATCAGCTTCTCTGTTTTAAATGGGAAAAGAAAATTTGTCCTGGATTTCAAAACTTTTTGCTCAGCAACAGGACTTGATTATAACAATGGAAAATATGTTGCACACCCTGACCCAAACAATGTTAAATCAGGGTTAGAAAAAATTGCTTTGTATCCAAAATATTTGGACAAGTCCCCTGTCACTAAGAGCTCCTTTCCCATGGCTTGGAAGATCCTGTTCACTTTTGTGATTCAGGTTCTCGGTGGGAACCATTCATCCACTTAATAGATTAACTCTGTTCAAATGATGATGGCTTATTGCCTAATGAACGGGGTCACTGTCGACATTGGAGAGATCATTTATGGTGATCTTGTAACCAAGCTACTGAACAAAACTAGGCTACACTATGTGTCGTATCCTAGGTTTATCTCATGTGCTCTTCAAAGGTTACTGGGTTGTGACTACACTCAGGATGAACACTTAAGTTCTTTACCAGCCATCCTTAGTTCTTCAAATTTTTCAAAAGACCCATCCTCAGTCTCCAACATAGAATTGACGGCCCATATGGTTGCCATAAACAACCGGAGGGAGTCAGTGTATCCACCTTCCCCTCCTAAGAGGACAAGGAAGTCTCAGACTGTGCCAAAGACCAAACCAAAGGCACAGGGCCCTGAGGCTTCAGGGACACAAGCTTCTAAGCCAAAAAGACGACCTAAGCCTAAAACAGTCACCCATGACCAGGCTCCACCACCCCTAGGGACAACGAAGGCCACTGACAAATAACAGTCAGTGTCCTTGGTCCATACGACTACTCCCAAAGATCCAGAGGGAAATATACAACCCGCTGGCAGGGGAGCGTCTTCCACCTTTCCCACTAACGTCTCTGGTACATCACAACCAGAGTCTCAGGGAGTGGCGGCCCCTATATCTCCGACAGGCCATCACCAGCTTGTTGGAATGGGGGGCCTCAACATTTCACTAATTTCTAATGATGCCACTGAAGCACACCCGTCAGTGTCTGAAGGATTCATAGGGGACAAAGACTCAGAGGGTTTAAAACCACCCGCTGATATGGAACCTACACCCCATCACGGAGTTGCCCAATCTTCACAAACTGACTCTAGTCACCAAACGGACAAAACCCAGTCTGTTGGATTAAAGGGGTCAGGCAGTGACCAAAACCAAGGCAAGTCTTCTTTTGAAGAGGAGCCGGCTAACCTGTTCTTGTCAATAGTTCGATGCCTACCTTTCAGGCTGTTCTTGACTCTGATGATGATGATAGCAAGGTCAATGAGGAAGATTTCTATGAAGCTGGTGATGATATGGAGAATGAGGCAACAGCAACTGAACCATCTCCTCAGTCTCCCGTTGTTCCTCCAGAAGATAATGCACCATAATCTTCCTCTCCTGAAAAATTGGCTAAGTATGATGACTCCAGGCCCCTTACTGAAAGAAAGCTGATGAAATTCCTGAAAAAGGCCTGCAAAATCATCTACAATGATATCACTGAAGATGTGTTCAACATGCATACTGAACAGGCTGTTCACTACTTCAACTTTAGAGACTCAGTTGAAGCCTTTCATGACAACACTTTGGAACATCAGGCTGATGTTTCATTCAACATAACTTCTCTTAATGGGCACCTCACCAAGTTCAAAGAATCGCTCAGGAAAATCACCAAGAGCGTTTCTACCATTCAAGAGTCTGTCAAAGATGACCCTGAACTCAACAGGAAGATACTTCAGGCTGCTCAGACATACCAACAGAATTCTGTTCAGTTCACTGAGCTGGTAGATATGCTAAAGTCTGCCAATCTTCAGGGTCTCCAATCTTCAGTGACATCCATTTGTTGATCACTCAGTCTCATGGAGAAAAACTTGGCTGCTTGGGCTAAGTCTTCAAACTCCTTGGCCTGGAATCTTGGGCCAAGGATGTCCGCCATCGAATCATCTCAGGATTCCCTGGATGCCAAAGTATCTACAATTCAAAAGGATACTGCTGACATCAAGGGCATGCTCACAGAACTTTACCAGTCCTTCAAGGGTCCTTCAGTGGTGCCACCAACTTTTGCTCTCACTGATGTTGCGGCAACAGTTGAGGGGGAGAGATCCACTGAAGTTCCACCTATCGGAGTCCCTGAAACTTCCACCAGTCGACCTTCCTCTCAGGCTGAGGGGGAGCGCATAGTTGAAGCCACTCCAATCTCCTCTTTTCAGTCTCCTGACAAAACTACTCAACCAACAAATCAGGCAGATAAGGGCAAAGGGATTCTCACTGTTGTGTCTGAACCTACTACAACACTGGTAGCTGCCTCTTCAGTCATTAGACCGGATCCTGATGCACCTGTCATGGTTCCTTTTCAGATGAATGGTGTTACATATCTGATGACTGAAGATGAAATCCAAGCTCACATGGATAAAGTGGAAAGACTGAAGAAAGTAGCCCTGGAGGAACAGGCAAGCAAGGCTACTCTCATTGAAGTGGTTAATGAGGAAGCCACAGCTATTGGGTTGAAGCCTCAGGACCTTGCACATAGAGAAGGTGGTGAAAAGTTTAAACAGGCTCAGGATGCTGCCCTGAGGGCTCTAAAAGAAAAGAGGGAGGCCAGACTGAAGAAAGCTGCTGCAATCAGGCAACAAAACATTGAGAAGTACACCTGGATCATGACACATAGACTGAACCTAGAAACTATCACTGATTTCAAGATTCACCAGAACTCCAAACCAGCTGTTCTCACTTTCTACAGAAGTCAGGACAAACGACACTTTGAAGTTCATAATCCCTTCAGATTTGCTGACTTTGGGATCACTGAGCTTGATGAGCTAGGTCCGATTATTGCAAAGAAGAACGATGTCGTTGTCAAGAACCTACTGAAATCCCTTAGAATCAGGTATGATTTGTTGGCCAAAAAGCATGAGGTACTTGGGATTCCTTCACTGCTCCCAGCATCAGTACCTGCCATTCAGGCTCCTCCTACTCAGTCTTCTAAGAAGAAAAGAAAGAAGATAGAGACTGAACCAGAAGTTAGTGCTCCGGGTCTAAACTGCAACAGAGCCCTCCCTGAAGGAGTTATATTTGTGAACAACTTAGTTATTGAGCAACCTGAGAGAGGTCTCTTTTTCACAGATGAGTATGGAGATCCAGCCTTCCAAAGATGGGCTGACATTGATCTATCAGGAATCAAAGCAATGGCAGGATACTTTTTCATGGCCAATCCCATCAAGAATGAGGCTAATGCAAGGTTCTATCATGACCTGAAGAACAAAATCAAAGAGCATCTTGACAAACACCAACTGAGTTCAAAGAGAGCCAAACTTGAAGCCATGGGTCTAAAGTTCTGAAGCCTGAGCATGTCTATCTTTATTTACTTTGTCTTGTTTAGGGTTGTAATAATTATGAATAATATTGATGTTTTGTTTAACATTCTGTGTCCTAAAAAATATGTAGTAATTCAGGATTGTAGAGATAATACCTTTGCTATCTCTCACTGAACCTTGAAACACTCAGGCTATTTGTATATCCAAATAGGGGGAGACTGTTGGGTCTGATAAAACCCAAACTCCTTAATCTAGGATTTGAACATAAAATATCCTAAGTGTTTGATAACCGAGAACACCAAACAAGTCACTGAATGCATAGTTGTTCAGTGAGTCATCCTCAAGATACTCAGGGTGAATCTGTGAAGAAAGGTTCACCATTCAGTTAGGCGGTTCTCAGTGAATGATACCTGAGCTAAAGAAGAAGATGATGGACTCAGTGAGGGATGACAATAACTCACTGGGTTCCATGACTCCTCACCAACTAAGATCACTAAGTGAACAAAGACTGAAGATAAGAAGACTGAAGTAAAGGCGGGATTAGGCGGGATAAGTATGAATGGATAATGGAAGGTCCGTATCATGCTAATGAGGCGAAAAATGATCCGTTTTTAGGGGGTCATCTAAGCCCGAATTCGAATTTATTTGATCAAATATTGCCCTAAATCGTTCCTTTTGTCATTTTAGGTATTTTGGAGTGAAATCTGGAAAAGGAAGCATTTTGGACGTTTTTGGAGTATAAAAGTGAAGAAAACGGCAAAGGCTTAATTTTTCTTGCTGGAAACAGTACCTGACGGCGTCACATGTTCTTTAATGACGGCGTCAAGAGTAATACAAGAGGTGGATGTGGAAAAAACACGTGACGATCCAAAAAGTTTTGTGCATTGGAGATGACGGCGTCACCCAAGCCCGTCATGTGTAAAATTAAAGAGTGATGGCCTAGAAAATTTCCTTAAGGCGTCACGTAGGCCGTCACGTGTTAACTTGTCAAAACTTGCGTGCGAAGTAGCTGATATTATTTTGGTCATAACTTTTGCACACGAACTCGAATTTAGGTGATTCAAAAGCCCACGCGAAGAAGAGGAAGAGATCTACAATTTGGTGAAGAAAAGTTTGTCATGACACCGTCATGATTGGTCTGACGCCGTCATGATCGGGCCGACAGAAAATCAGCCTATAAATATAACATCATAACTTCACTTTTTGTAAGCCCTAAACCCTAAGGTCGATTCCTGGGTTTAGGTAGGTGTTTTTCCAGCAACTTAAAGGGTTTCAATCACTCCATAAACATCAAGTATTGGTTTATTGATTCTATCTTAATCATGTTTTCCATTATCATTGTTACTTGCTCTTCTTTGATGATGTTTTGCTAATTCACCTTGTGTCTACTTATGTTTATGTGAAACTTGTATATAATTGATTAGATCTTATTGATTCCTTGTTGATGTTTGTGTCTATCTTCATCAATTAGGGTGTGACACTCCGATAGGTCTAGTTAATTTAGCTTATAATTCTTGATTCCTATTGTCTCTTGTTTGGTTGATTGTATTCGATGTTAGGCTTAAGAAAACTGGCAGACTTCCAATGGTGACATGCTTGAACGTCTTAAGAAACATGAACCAATGCATACTAGGTTATTATGGTTGTATTTAATGCATGAGCGAATTCTAATGATTTCATGTTAGGAGCTTCTTGCAGGCTCAACATAGGAGTGAAGTAGGAGCTTATAGAGTTGGGGAAGTACGTACGCCACCCCACGAATGGTATTAAGGAATACAACCCGTCAATTAAAACAAGGTGTGAAAATTCAATAGGTAGAATTGGATAGCTAGCAAGAAGTAACATATCATTGGTAGACATGCTTCACTTACCTTGTAGAACCTTAGTTTATTTTTCTTGCACATTAGTTTAATTAGTAGCTTTTGGGTTAGTTGATTAACAACTAATTCCTCCCTTCCTTCCAAAACCCGAGATTTTTACTTGCTTTTCATAAAATATAAAAATACAAAAAGAATCATCCTTCACCTTTAGACATAGTTAGATTAATTTCCATCCTAACGACACTATTCCTGAGTTGAACGATCAATCCCCCGGTACTTGTCACTATACATTACTACAACGATCAGGTACACTGCCTGGTGGGGGTTGTAAGCTTCTCGAGATCCCTCGAGAGGTAAAGCCTGGTGCAATTCTCACGCATCAAGTTTTTGGCGCCGCAGCCCGGGGTATAGTAATTGTTTAGGTTGAAATTTATTTTGATTAGGTCTACTCATTAGACTCCTTTTTAGTGAGATTTTTATTTTCTTTTTATTAGCTTTCTCGTAGTCTATCTTTTCTTTGTGTCTTTGTTCGTAAAAACCTTGCCATTGACTCTTCCGTTCACCATTATGGAGAACGTGAATCCACCAAGTTCGACACTAGAGTTTTATCAGAAAAAATATAAATACACTAGTTTGGATATACCAAGATGGACGAATGAAATGAGGCGGATAGGATCTTATATTGATTTTATTGAGTACCTTGAGAAAAGAGGCCAAGTGCATAAGGCTTTTAAAGAATTCACCTTAGGAGCTCCATCAAACCCTCAAAATGTCTCACTTAGTGAAACCTATGCACCATATGAGCCTTCACCTAGGATAGTTTCGTATGAGCCACCTAGCTGCATGTCATGGTTCGGCACTACCATAATACAGGATGAACACATAGGTGACCTTGATGTGATAGAGGATTTAGCCAAACATGATCACATTGATCAAAAAGACCTAGGTTTTATGATTGATGATGATGAATCTCAAGAAACACATGATGAATCTTTTGGGCAATTTGAATATAGCAGTAAGAATATTGAGGATGATCCTTATGATTCGGATATAGAAGTTGAGATGCCTAGAGAAGCACTTGAGATACTTGGGAAAATTTTAGGGTTAGATTATAATAAAACACATATTGAGGATATAGGTGATCTTGACACTAGGAATGATGAAGTAGAGAATCTAAGCCCACTAAGTACCCCACAAGTCCTACCATCATTTGAGGCACACACACCGCCCGTGACTTACCCGGAAGAAGTAGAAGAGACTATAGGAACCCCATTAGAGGTAGAACCCTTGGACCAAGCACCACTAGAGGATATAGGTTTGAATACTTGTAGTGATAACCTTACTCCTAGTTCTAGGGAATTTCCTAGTGTTGATGAATCGGAACCTCAATCTTTACATAACTTTCCATACTTAGATGTATTTCTAGGAGACAAAAGAGGAACCGACCCACCCATCAACCAATATTATCCGGGTAGTTTTAGGATGAAGGAAGCCATTCACTCACCCCCTTCACCTCACGTGGCATATTTCCACCCTAAGGGTGTGTATCGCTGCTTCCACCCGCACTTAATTCAAAGTGTAGGGAAAACCTCCCCTATTTTCATTAAATAAGGGTAGAGTTAGGCTCGTGACTCGAACAAAAACAAGCACTTATTGGGAGGCAACCCAAGCTTTATTTATTTATTTATTTGTTTGTTTGTTTGTTTATTTGTTTGATTTTATTTGTTTATGTATGCATGTTTTGTTTTTGTTGTTTGTGGTTCATGTTTCAAAGTAAATTGTGAAAATACTTTATTTTGTTTTTAACTTCGTCTTAATTGCATATAAATGTATTTTGCAAAAGATAAGTGTAAGGGAGATCCAAATTTGTTTATAAGAACGAAATTGAGCATGGACCACAACAATATAAATGAACATGTGTATTAGTAATTGTTTGAGTCAAATGCTTGTATCGAGTTATAATGATGTTTTGCAGGATTTTCCAGGAAGTAGGACATAAGTTTTTTCAGAAATTTGCAGGAAACTTAACATGAGATTTCTGCAAGAACATTCTGACGGCGTCAGGTAGAAAAATTCTAAAAAATTTTGCGAGTTTTGTTTATACCGAACTCTTAAAGTTTTTGTTGATTATTTAGTTTTATAAACTCTAGGAAATCTGCAAACATTCATTCCACAAGCATTATATCTTTAATTATTTTGTTTTTATTCCTAAGTCTGGAATTACATCTAGTTGTGAGTTTTCTTTGTTCAGATTGATGCTTTGGGTTTTTGTGATTGTTTTGTCAGGTTTAACAGGTTATATTGGACAAGAAGATGATGTATATTTCTGGAAGGGAAGCTTTGATCATTCATTTTCTTGGAGGAAGATCTAACCTTGTTGACACACTATCCACACCGAACGAATCAGGGGAGTATTTGATTTCATTCTTTAACCTATTTCACTTTTACATTCTTTAATTAAACATTGGGGACAATGTTCATCTTAAGTGTAAGGGGAGGGTAAGTGATGATACCTTATTGGGGACATTGTTTGTTTGATGGTAGGTGTGTAATAAAACTATGAGAAATCCTTGTTAGTGTAATTTTAGCGCCAAATTTAAAATTTTTTACAACATTTAGGAGTGAAAATTTAGCCTTAGCAAGCATCTCATGGATAGGAGTCGTATGACTAGCACAAAACCGTACCATTCAGAAAACTTTTCCACCCAAATATGTGAGGTTCGCCTTTAGATTTGATAGGAAAATCATTTACTATTAGTGCTTATGAGTGTACCAATAGCATTTAGATTCTAGAACTTGCGTTAGTGATGCATCCCGAGACCGCTAGTGAGACTACATTCGTGTAGTAGGATTTACTACATGAGAAGAGGCATTAGGATCACCCTTGTGTTAAACCCGTATCATAATTACTTGACCATTTCAGTCATATTACTTGGCTAGTAAAGTCAACTAATTTTTCCCACACCTTAGCGTTGTACTCATTTTTAGTACACGAAACTCCTAGTACACCCCTCCGAGCCTATCTTTTCGTTTCTAACTTTAAGCATCTTACTTAAAGGAAGAATTTGTTACAACCCACTTAAATGTACAACCAAATTGCCTTAGCCTTCCGTGTATGCACTCATCTTTAGTGCATTATTGTTACATGTTTAAACCCTTAGTTAATTATCTAATTGATTACATGGTTGCTAAGTCGAGTCATATCCTTGTACATATCGTTTTGGGAGGATTGGGACTCATGGGTAAAGTACTTATGTTATGGAATAATGGGGAAGAACATCATATTATTACCCCCATATGTGATTTAATATTAAAAGTACTCCAAGTGTTTTGATTATCTTGATTCGAGTCATTAGATTAGTTTATTGTAAAGTATGCAAAAATTCAAGTGTAAGGGGAATGTTCATTCCCTATGATGTATTATTTTGGATGGTAGGGTAAGAGTATATGCCAAAAAAAAAAAAAAAAAAAAAAAATCAAAAAAATTAAGAAAAAGAAAGAAAAAAAAAGAAGAATTGAAAAAAAATAGAAAAAGAGAAAAGAGAAAAAACATACGGACTACCATCCCGTTTCATTCTATGTTTGTTTTATATTTTTGTTATTTTTCATTCATTAGCTTAAATCGAGTCTAGTCTTGGCTTAGCAACGCCATATTGTACATGTAATTAACCATGATTATTAACTCGCCACCAGTAAAGATTGTCTTTATCCAACAAAACCGTGTATTTCATGTCCCTACACCTAACGTTATAACCCTTTGAAAGACCTCTTTGATAGTTTATTCTAGGTGCTTATGCCATGTGGTGGAGGTTTGATCCTTTCCAAGCCTATGGTAATCTATTTTGTTATGACAGGTAGTGAGAGATGTTTTCCATTTCCATATTGTGATATATACTTTATTACTCCCGAGTGCTGTGAGTATCTAAACACTATTTGTGAGGTGCTAGTGTATGACCTCCGTGCTTGTCTTTGGTCTTTAGTGGAACGATTATTTGTTGTAATTACTTTTATATTAGTGTTAAATGAACCTAACTTGTATTTTGACTAGAATAAAAGCGCATTTGCTTGAGGACAAGCAAATCTCAAGTGTAAGGGTATATGATGAGGCGAAAATTGATCCGTTTTTAGAGGGTCATTTAAGCCCGAATTCGAATTTATTTGATCAAATATTGCCCTAAATCGTTCCTTTTGTCATTTTAGGTACTTTTGGAGTGAAATCTGGAAAAAGAAGCATTTTGGACGTTTTTGGAGAAAAAAAGTGAAGAAAACGGCAAAGTCTTAATTTTCCTTGCTAGAAACAGTACCTGACGGCGTCACATGTTCCTTAATGACGGCGTCAAGAGTAATACAAGAGGTGGATGTGGAAAAAACACGTGACGATCCAGAAAGTTTTGTGCATTGGAGATGACGGCGTCACCCAAGGCCGTCATGTGTAAAATTAAAGAGTGATGGCCTAGAAAATTTTCTGAAGGCGTCACGTAGGCCGTCACGTGTTAACTTGTCAAAACTTGCGCGCGAACTAGCTGATATTATTTTGATCATAACTTTTGCACACGAACTCGGATTTAGGTGATTCAAAAGCCCACGCGAAGAGGAGGAAGAGATCTACAATTTGGTGAAGAAAAGTTTGTCGTGAAACCGTCATGATTGGTCTGACGCCATCATGATCAGGCCAACAGAAAATCAGCCTATAAATATAACATCATAACCTCACTTTTTGTAAGCCCTAAACCCTAAGGTCGATTCCTGGGTTTAGGTAGGTGTTTTTCCAGCAACTTAGAGGGTTTCAATCACTCCATAAATATCAAGTATTGGTTTGTTGATTCTATCTTAATCATGTTTTCCATTATCATTGTTGCTTGCTCTTCTTTGATGATGTTTTGCTAATTCACCTCGTGTCTACTTATGTTTATGTGAAACTTGTATATAATTGATTAGAACTTATTGATTCCTTGTTGATGTTTGTGTCTATCTTCATCAATTAGGGTGTGACACTTCGATAGGTCTAGTTGATTTAGCTTATAATTCTTGATTCCTATTGTCTCTTGTTTGGTTGATTGTATTCAAAGTTAGGCTTAAGAAAACTGGCATACTTCCAATGGTGACATGCTAGAACGTCTTAAGAAACATGAACCAGTGCGTACTAGGTTATTATGGTTGTATTTAATGCATGAGCGAATTCTAATGATCCCATGTTAGGAGCTTCTTGCAGGCTCGACATAGGAGTGAAGTAGGAGCTTATAGAGTTGGGGAAGTACGTACGCCACCCCACGAATGGTATTAAGGAATACAACCCGTCAATTAAAACAAGGTGTGACAATTCAATAGGTAGAATTGGATAGCTAGCAAGGAGAAACATATCATAGGTAGACATGCTTCTCTTACCTTGTAGAACCTTAGTTTATTTTTCTTGCACATTAGTTTAATTAGTAGCTTTTGGGTTAGTTGATTAACAACTAATTCCACCCCTCCTTCCAAAACCCGAGATTTTTACTTGCTTTTCATAAAATATAAAAATACAAAAAGAATCATCCTTCACCTTTATACCTAGTTAGATTAATTTCAATCCTAACGACACTATTCCTGAGTTGAACGATCAATCCCCCGGTACTTGTCACTATACTATACGACAACGATCAGGTACACTGCCTGGTGGGGGTTGTAAGCTTCTCGAGATCCCTCGAGAGGTAAAGCCTGGTGCAATTCCCACGCATCATATGCAAAGGTTAACTTTCCTTAAATGAGTATAATACCAAGACTTGTGTCAACACTGAAGACCAGAAAGCATCCTTGTCCTTTACTACTTATAGCCAATTGTAACAGGGACAAAATATCTATGTATTTTGTCCAATATAGGATGATGTAATATTGTCTTGTAGTCTTTGCCCATTAGGTAAGTGTTAGAAATTACTTGTGTAAAAATAGAGAATAAGTTAGAGAGGTAAAGATTATGTTTGTGCACTCAATGGTTAGACATTCACAAACCAAATCTTTACTCTCTCCAAGAACAACACAATCCCTAAGTTAGCTCAGTAGGATCTTAGTTTTCAGTCAAACTTAGTTTGGGTTTAGTGAGGAGTACACCATACTTGTCATTTCAATCCCAAGTGTTGTTCCGCAAACACTTAGGTATAATTCTTTTGATTGATTTCTAATAAAGAATTAATCGTTGAAAACTTTGTGTCTTATCTTTTACGTTTATTTACTTTTATTAATTAATCAATACTTCGCTACATCATGAAACTTGGTTAGATTAACTTTGTAGTTAACCATAACCAAGTAAAAGGGTCCAACAAATCTCCTGTACGGTAACTAGCTTGAACGTCTTAAGAAACATAATCGGATGTGTACAACGGTTTTATTGGTTGTATTTAATGCATGAGTGACTATTAATTTGGCGATGTTAGGATACTAAACGTGTCGACATAAGAAGAGATAGAAACCCATAAGGTTAGGGAAGGCTATACACACCCCCACGAATGATATTAAGTAATACAATCCTTTCATCCAAAAAATCATGACAAATTAATAATTCAATAGGAGATAACAAGGGAGTACTGAAATCTAAGTAAACACATTTTCTCATCATAAGAAACCACCTTTTATTTTCTTGTTATTTATTTTTATTTTGTTTAAGTAGTAATTCTGGGTTAGTTGACTAGCAACTAATTCCGCCCACTCTTCCAAAACCCGTGATTTTTACTTGCTTTAATAAAATATAAAAATACAAAAAGAATCATCTCTCACCTCTAGACCTAGTTCAAGTAGTTTTCAATCCTAACGACACTATTCCCCTAGAGAACGATCAATCCCCCGGTACTTGCCACTCACTATACTAAACTGGTCAGGTACACTGCTTAGAGGATTGCAAGCTTCTCAAGATCCCTTAAGAAGTAAAATTTTTGTGAGTTTTGTAATCCCATATCATATATATATATATATATATATATATATATATATATATATATATATATATATATATATATATATATATATATATATATATATATATGAGTCATATAAATATGCATATTTCAATTACTAACTCACAAAAAATATGTATACAAATATGCGATAATTGTAATGCAGTTTGATAATTGTGATACACTAATTTTGTTGCAGTAATGTTTATAACTGCAATGCACCTTCACAAGACTTCAATTACTACATCTCACTTATAAAATTATTGTATCAGACACTTTTTACACTTCTTATTATAAGACACTTTTTACAATAACCCCACCCTATACCCCTATACATACATACATATACATATATATATATATATATATATATATATATATATATATATATATATATATATATATATATATAGACACACACACACACACACACAGTGTTGGAAAAATCGGCCAACTCGGCCGATTAATCGCTACTCGGCCATGGAACTTGGTGAGTTTTACAAGGTAATCGGCTGATTAATCAGTTAGAAATCGCTACTCGGCCATGGACCGCCTCAGTACCGATTCACATTTTTGCAACATTGTGTGTATATATATATATATATATATATATATATATATATATATATATATATATATATATATATATATATATATATATATATATATATAGCAGGGTACCCGCGCGTCGCAGCAGCGGGTACGCTGAAATAATTTTTTTTCATAAATAATGTATTTTAGTTTATTATGTTCTTTTTGACAATAAATTTACGGATATCAAGAATTTCCTATAGCCCGTGCCCGTTCGGGCTCGAACCGTTGGCCTGTGCCTGTTCGGGCTCGAGATTGTTTGGTCCGCGCCCATTCGGTCTCAAGTCCATTTGGCCTGTTGCCCGTTTGGGCTTGAATATTTGTATACAGTACTTTATTATTTGTAGTAGTGAAATTTAATGCAGGAATTGTGTTTAATTTGGTTGAACAATATGCTTGATAATTTGTATTTCTTATGTAAGGTGTTTTAATAACTGTATTAATTATATTTATTAACCAGTTAAATAGTTGACTACATTAAATAACATTAATGTTGTGTATTATTGTACACTATGCTTCTTGTCTTGTACGTTTGAAAATGATGTGCATTAAAGTGTTGTACGCTATGTTTCTTTTCTTGTAAGTAGTAGTCATTATAGTCATTAATAACATTGACCACTTTAATAGCATTAATGTTGTAAGCCTGAAATTAAGTCTGAAAATTAAAACATGCTTATTTTGTTGTATACTATGCTTATTTTGTTGTAAATCTGAAAATTGGTTGCAGCTATTGTCTATTGTTCTTAAATAGTTGTAATTTTTGGTGAAGGGCGTTTTTAATAGCATTAATGCTGTTTGATAGAATTTTGGAATTAAAATGATACCACGCTTTATTTTGTTGTACAATATGATTACTTTGTTGTAATTCTAAAAATTGGATGCATTAAAATGTTGTAAACCATGGTTAATTGCTATATATATATATATATATATATATATATATATATATATATATATATATATATATATATATATATATATATGAGTCGTATAAATATGCATATTTCAATTACTAACTCACAAAAAATTGATTTAAGCCCATAGCAAATCCTTTCCTAGTAATACTCCACGCATTTTTCACAAATGGTACTTTCACAATGTCTAAGGACGAGGATTATACGCCTCTCGCGTTGTGCCAAGGTAACCATCACTCAGATGCTCTAAGCAATTATTTGCTTGTAAATTCAATGAACGTCTTTACTATTTGGCGGTGTAAACATTGTGTTTCAAAGAATCATCATATATTTTAATTACATCTATTGAACACCATTATAGTAAAAAATATATAAAACATGAAATCTAATAAACTAAAATAAGTTTTAAAATTTACCAAAGAAAATGGGAAAAAGCTATTTTATATAGAAAAAAATGGATAGGTGGAGATTGACTTTCAAAGTATTGTATTATGGATATAGGTAATAAATTTAAAGGTGGGGTGATTCTTTACTTTTAAAAGCACAAAAGAAAGATGGAAAACTACTATAAGCTGGGAACCCTTATATTTTTAGGAAACTCAATTTCTTGTAACAATATTAGGAATGAGAGATGAAGAGAAACTATAGGATCTCATACTAATCAACTTAAACAAAAAATATGGTGACTTAACGGTGGTGGTGTTGTGGTCGTGTGATAGCGAGAAAAGAATTTGAATAAAGGAGGTATGTATTTCACACACTAGAACACCTCTAAGCGCGCGCGCACACACACAAGTGAGACTTGTGTGTATCCTTATACTACCTGAACAGTTGATACTAATCCTTTAAAGGCTAGGTGCTAAAACTTTTGTTGTCTTATCAACCGCTTTATCTACTTCTTTTCGTTTTCCCTTTAAATGGGCAAAGGTAGTGGAGTGACTGTTTTTGGTAAAATATTTTTCTCATTGACTGTTGGAGCAAACTGTGATATGGACAATTTTGGTTTTGCAACCGGTTGAATAGTTTACCGCTTTTTAACTTGTTAATCTTTGAAAAGCTTTACGTATAATCAACGATTCTAACTAATTAACTATAATTAATATGCAAGTATAAAGAAAGAAACGATCAAACCACAATACGCTTGTTTATTGTGGTTCGGCTACAATGACTCTTTTTCCTTGCCCTACTCCATGCCTCGAGTTTCCAACTGGAGAGTTTCAAGCACTAGTCAACAAGCTCCTTTCACCGGTGGAGAAACACTTACAATCGTCGCTTACACTTTATCCGGTACAAAGCTAAATACTGGGTTCTAGTTCAAGGTAGAACCACCCTAACGTCGCCAATCCACTATTTTCGACACTAAGCTAGATATCGAGTTCTTTTACAAAGGTACCACTCCTATCACTTAACGTATTTTGTGGACTAAAAAACTAACTGATCACTTCTTAACAAAATACAAATGAAGTATAAACTACAAGCGTTTACACAATAGAAGTCTAACAAGTCTTGCAACGTTGAGTTGAAACTTGTAACTTCTCGAATGAACTTGTGAACTTCCTTTATACACAGGAGAATCACACAAGTGAGTTGCTACTGAGTTAGATGAGATAGATGAATGTTTATATGCAAAGTACAGTTAAAAGTGATGAGAGATTTCTTGCAAGTGGCTTGGCATTTATAGCCAACCAAACCAGCAGACTGGCGGATCCGGGGGAACCAAAACAAGGGTTTCGCCCTTGTAACCCCAGGGTTCCGCCAGGTCTGACAGTTAAAGACTACAAAAAAATCTTTCCATATCTAGCAATGTCAAATCAAGATTCTACAAGTCAACACTGTAACACCCCGACATGCGAAGGGCTAAAGTGTAACATTATGGAGTCAATTAAGAACACAAGCCAAACGGAGACACGTATCTATACAAAGCTTAAGAAGGTTACAAGGGAAAAACTAAACAAAACACAAAATGCAAAAGAACAACAATAATGAACTAAGCCCAAGATCAAAACTTCTAATCAACTCTAAGTCCATCCAATAGCTAATCAGGGTGAAGTCTTCTAAGCCCACAATAAGATCTCTCCATCCATAACCCAGTTTCTACTAAACCTGTCGCATAAGAAAAGAAATGCGGCTGAGCTTACAAAGCCCAGTGAACAGATATAACAACGAAGTAATAATGAAACAGAAAATGAATACTGAATAAGGTATAAAGGAAAATAACAGCAATGAAATCAAAGGTAAGTGTGAAATAGTAGTAAAAGGTAAGGTAAAGGTTAGTCATCAACCACGAGCTCAGAAACAGATATAATAATGCCTTCATAAATGCCTTCATCATAATCATAATCATAGTCATAATGAGGGGAGACCTCAAAATATCAGATGTAAACAGAGGGGTGACCTCAATGGGTTGTGAAGGACGTGTATTGCACACACAGCCACATTCACCAGATAACATATAATAGATAACAGAAACAGATCTAGGATGTATCCATACGCCCCTACATAAATCAGATTGGCCATAGTAAATCATATCATTAAGTGCGCATATCATATAACAGAAAAGGAGACGTGGCAGAACATCACTACACTGCCCTGGAGTCATGCCAGAGGTGCATCTCTGACACGGACATGGAACCCCCATGCCTAGTGAAATAAATTTGGCTCGGGTGTCAAACTAGAATAGGTCAAACAGAATAGGTCAACAGTATGTCATAAATGACACAGATCATAAGTCATCATAATCAGATCATATCAGATATCCATATCATAGGTCATATCAAAAGGTCCAAATCAGAAGGTTCAAATCAGAATGTTCAGATAGCAAAGGTTCATGTCAAGGTTTACAAATGATAAGGTTCATATTCAGAGCTCAAATCAAAGGTTCAGTATCAAAGGTCAATGTTCCAAGCTCCAAAGTCCCATAGTTAATGATTAAAGGGTCATAATGAGAGTTTAACACAAACGTTCATTTTAGCAGGTTCCCATCACTTGTTTAAAAAAAATCGTAGTACAACCCCATTCCAAAAAGGTTTATAACAAATGTTTATTTAACAAGGATCTTCCAAAAGATAAAATTTATAAAAGTGGTCTTTAATAAAGGTTGTCATGAGGTGTTCTTTAAAAGTGGTCTTTATGAATTTATAGGAAATCCCATATAGAAATGGCCTTAAGTCATATTAAAGTGTCTTTATAAATAATTTCTCCTTTAAAAGGTTCTATATCACATTTAAGAAAAGAACTTTTACCTCCCGTTATACTATCCCAAACGAACATTCCAAGTGTCACAAAGGTCTCACCTTCCGTTACAATATCCCAAAGAGTACCCAAAGTCTCACAAAGGTTCAAAGGTTAAGGTCACAAAAGGTTATCGAACGGATCATAAAAGTTCAAACGGAATCAAAATATGATAGCAAATCGAAGACAAAGTCGAGAGAGAAGAGGTGTGCACTCTTACTGAAAGAGTATGGAATATCTATACCTTATTCCAAAGCAAATCAGACCAAAGCAAGAACCACAGAAAATAGAGGGTCACTCCTTCTTCACACTTAAAGGAGTAGAAGACGGAATTACAAAGGATTCCAATTCAGATTATTACTTTTAGTTTACCTTTCCATTTTAAGTAATCTTTCTATTTTTAGTAACTTTTCAGATTTAGTAACTTTCTATAATTAGCAGGTTTCCAGAATTAATAGATATTATCATTTCAGATTAGATTAAGTCCTTACTCAGAGATTATAATGGAATAAAGGTATATTTTAACAAGTTACAGAAGTCTAAGGTTAATTATGACAAGTTCACAAAGTTTCGGGTTTTAATTGTAATTTCATCAATTTCAAAGGTATCAAGTGAAAATACTTCAAGTTACTGATTTAATACTCATCTTATTCAGAATGACATCATAATCCCTTTTGTTTCATAATTTTACAGTTTATAGTCTTCTAATTATAATATTTACAAAACAAACATTATATTTACATAATTCATGATTTAATCCCTCTAATGTCCATATTTACCAAACAAGCATATTATTTTACTAAATTTCAGAATGTCACATCAGAGTTTACATATAGTACTATTCAGCCCCTCAAATTTCAGAATTTATACAATTAGTCCCTTAAGTTTACAAAACTTATTAATTAAATCATAATTCCATAATAATTACACATTAGGCCCATAAATACTCAAAATTACACAAAACACTTTTAATATTATTACTTACTCAAAATGGCTTCAAGTTTACAGAATTTACATTTTTAGTCCTTACATTTAATTAATTACATTTAATATCCTTTAATTATACATTTTGCACATAAAATCCAATTAATTATCAAATATACATTATTAGCCCTCCAATAACATTAACATACAATAACCACCACAAAAATATCATATTTACAAAATTAGTCCCTCTATTTAATATTTATTTAAAACTGTATAATTAAATAAATAATAATTATAATTTAAGCCCTTTTATTTATGAAAGACATTCAAACAACCCATGCACTATTTTTACATGATTTTCCCATCAGTTTATGGGTCTCCCAAAACAGCCCCATATGTTTTAGAATTTCCAAAACAACCCTTAACATTTATAAAATCCATTCGGTGCTAAATAATTCCACAAACCCTAAACCTATTTTTTCCCAAATCATTTAGCAATTATTACATCATCATGAGACATTAATTAACCTGTAGAAATACTAAAAATTCAAACCCTATCTAGTTACATGCATTTTCTCTTTTCTTTTCTTTTTAGCAATCGGTAACATAAAATAATTATCAAAACATCACGTTAAGCCTTCAAACAATATGAGGACCATCTTTACAGTGTTCTACCATTATACTAACATGTTCTAAAAATAATTAGGCACCTCAGAAAATTCGTTTTTACTTAGTTTTAATTAAAACCCGAAATTAGGGTTTCAATTGCAAATAAATTAAAACGAGCCAATAAATTTGCATGACCTGGTTTTTATATTTTTTTATAATGTTATGGAGTATAAGGAGTGATAAAAAAATACCCATAATATTTATGGATGAATGGAATAATCAGAAACGATTTTCACTTACTCGGCTGAAATAACAACCCAAAATAAATCACCCCGACCAACTCGATCACTCCTGGAGTATCAAGTTATTTTTCCCATGTTCACAAGCCTTAAATTTAGCTGGGAAAAATGATGGGATGGCTGGAAAAATTGTGGAGAGGCCGTATGAAATTTTGGAGTGTTTTAGGGTTTGATTTTTGGTAAATATTTAGATATACGATTTATAGAGAACAAATAGGGGTTTTGGTAACTGATTTGGCCGAGTTTTATGGCCCATAATGAGATATTAAACAGATTTTAATGGTTTCCATATTTACTTGATATATATCTTTAATTATTTTCATTTAATTCCATAATATGTACACATAAAATAAATAATTTAGACCCATTATAATCCTTAGGCACCATTTATATAATTTGTACTTATTTTATGATATAAAAAAATGCTAACAAAATTATTTGTGGTCATATAATACTTTGTGTTATTTATTTAGGTTTTATTTGGTATTTTAATTATAGTTTATAAATTTTTAAACTAGTAAGGGCAATTTGGTAATTTTATAGAGTTTTAGATTTTTAGGTATTACAAACACACACTAGTTTGAGTGAGAATCCTTCCAAGATGTGTAAGAGATCTTATGGATAGTCAACATCAAGATTTAGAAACCTTTCCATAAATGCCCATGATGTCATGTTATATTTTCTATATTACGAAATGTAACAATGTTTATGTTTAACATGAAATGTAAAATCTAGTTATACAAGACTAAAACAAAAATCATCTTTTACTAAAAACTAAAGTTTACACTTTGTCGTTAACAAAACTTAGCAAAGATCGTAAAATATGAATAATGTTTTTAGGCGATATTTGTATTAAGAATCTCCCCCTTTTGTTGATGACAAAACATAAACTTTATTTTTAAGTAAATCACTAATTCTAGTGTTAGGTCTTTAAAAGTTTGTATTTAAACTTGTTTTACTTAATTGATGAAAATCATTTTAAGTTTGTATGTTTAAATATATTTTCTCCCCCTTTTTGTCGAAACAAAAAGAAGAGTTGTGTAGCGGAATGCTCCCCCTTGAACAATACTCCCCCTAGGTCGAGTGCCAAGTAAGAATTCATGGATTTTGAACCTACAAAAAAAATTAGTTGGCAATAATGACACATGATAAATCGTGTAGCCATAGCATAATATGAGAATATAAGCAATCACAATCTCAACTTATATATGATCAACCAATAATGCAAACAAGATAGTTGAAAAGATGTCATTACAAGTAAAATTTGACTTTGTAAAAGTCAAAGACAAGAGATGAAAAATTCCATCCTACGTTTAGAAATATAAAGTAAAATAAATAAAAAGAAAAATAACTAAGACAATAAAATCCTACTTCTATGAATGGAAGTCTCCTAACAAATTCTTAAATGAGGCAAAGCCTGCATAAAAAGCTCTAAACTTGAGGTGGATGAGAGATGATATTTAGACGCTCCAAAATGTGATTTAGGATGAACCTCATTTCGTATGTTAGCTCACGAATGTCCTTTTGAGATCGTTCACTTATATGAGCGGTTCTCTCACAATGTCTGCAATTATGGCGGGGAAAGTTGGGTGGAAGAGGAATTTCATTTGTTGTTGGTAGATCATTAGTGGTTGATGGAGCAAATGTGGATGGTTGAGAGTGTTTTGATTACCTACAATAGATGTGTATTGTGCCGTTTGGGAATCTATGACATGGTTGAGATGAGAGTCAACCATATGCTTGAAAGTATAAAGGTGGTTCAACCTTCGTGAGCGTTTGGAGATTTGGTCCATATGGATGCTTCTATTTCCTCATAAGAAGGAAATAGGGACTCAAAGTGTTGGGAATGCTCTTGAGATGGTTTTTGTTGTTGATCATGATGGTGGAAGCTTGGTCCTCCGTAAGAAGGTCCATGAATGTCTTTGTAAATGGGGTGGAACAACAAAGGTTGTGGCTGTGTTTGATCTTGTGAAAATTTGATGGTCTAGCATATCGGTAAGCCAAACGCTCTACCAATGATGGTTGACGAGGTTCATGATCTAATGTCTCATTTGGTTGAAACCTTGGTTGTTGTTGGGTTTCCATTTGAGCAATGGTGTCAAAGACTGGCAATGGTGTTGGGTTTGATGATCTAGGTGGTAGGTCTTCTAAAGTTTCCAAAAATGGATGTGGTGATGTTGGTGGTGTTTGGAAAAGTTCCATTGGTGTTAATTTTGGTGATTGAGGTGATGGAATTTTTGATGGTTGAGTTGGTCCCTAAGGTGGTGTTGGATCACTTGGTGTTATAGTTGGTGGCGAAGTAGTGATTTCGTTAGTATTGCAAGGTTTTGGAGATGGTGTTGGAGTAGCAAGGTTGAGGAAGTTTGCATCTTTAATGGGTGAGGAGATGTTGAGTGATGAATCGCTTGATGATGATGAGCTTAGTTGTATGTTTTTGTTGAAGCAACATGGTTTTACACTAATCCTAGCGGTTTTTCTAATAGATCTTGATGATTCGGATGAGGTGTTGGATTTAGTCATCTCAAGACATTGGTTAGCTAGAATAATTAAGAGAAGTGATGGTGATGGTGTGAATTGGAAGTATGAATGTTCGTCAATTTATAGGAAGAACATGTTCTGGAAAGGAGTGTTTGGATTTGATGTTGTTCCATACAAATTTGGGGGTTCCTAATCATTTGGAAGAGTTCCAAGAACTTGTCAAGTCATTGGAAGTCAATCCAATGGAGTTGGGTGGAGTGAAAGACTAACTTATGCACTAAATGCTACGTGATCATGGCAAGTGATTTGGTTAGGAAGCTCCACGGATTACAAGGAACCTTATGGAGGGTTCCTTGCTTTATGAGGAAGGTTTCCTTGGACTGATATTGTTTGAATTGGAATTTTGGCGAGAAGAGGCTTCCTAATTGTTCTAGTGAGTAAGAATGATCCTAATGTGTTTATTGGAAGTTTCGGAAGATGTTTCTTACTAATAAAAATGAATTGGTCTTAACGAAATTTTAAATTTAAGAAAAATATAAAAAAAAAGAAAAAAAATTGCAGGTGATGCGTGGAATTGCGCCCTCGCGAAAGGTTTTACCTCTCAAGGGATCTTGAGAAGCTTGCAATCCTCACCAGGCAGTGTACCTGTTTGTTGTAGTATAGTATAGTGACAAGTACCGGGGGATTGATCGTTCAACTCAAAGAATAGTGTTCGCTAGGGTTAAAACTCACTAAAACTAGGTCTAGAGGTGAGGGATGATTCTTTTTGTATTTTTTTTATTTTTAGGAAAGCAAGTAAAATTCTCGGTTTTGGAAGGAGTGGGCGGAATTAGTTGCTAGTCAACTAACCTAATTAACTAAAGATGCAATCAAAATAAAATAAACTAAACTAAACTAATTTGTGGTGTAAACAGTAATGAGAAAATTGTGTTTACTTAGGTTTCACTACTCCTTAGATATCTTTTATAGGTTGATTAGCTTGTTACAATTGCATGGATGATGGGTTATATTCCTTAATACCATTCGTAGGGCTGTGTACGATCTTCCCTAACTCTATAAGCTTCTACCTCAATCCTATGTTGATCCGGCTAAAAGCTCTAAACATGGCATCCTTGGAAGTTACTTATGCATTAAATATAACCAAATAATCGTAGTACACCTTCGATCATGTTTCTTAAGACGTTCAAGCAAGTTACCAATTAGAAGTCTGCCAGTTTTCTTAAGCCTAACATCGAATTCATTCATCTACAACAATTAATAACAAACAACCAACCCATAATCAATATCTAAGTTTCATTACATCTAAGCAAACACGAAGAAAACCTAGCCTAGCATGTTAAGGAGAAGACAAGCGTAACATATAATCAAAAAACACATAGACATATTGAATGATTTGGTAAAGTACTTATCTTCAATTAAGCATGGAAGAAACAAGGGGTTGAAACCCTTGAAAAAGCTGTAAAATTCGTCTACGGTTTATTCACTCAAAGTTGCACACTGAAAGTTACACACAATGAATGTAAACTAGAAAACTATATATAGATATTACATCATGACAGCGTCAAGAGTTAAGTCTGGCACCGTCAACTCGCCACCAAAATAATACTCGTATTGCCTAGATCCACTTCTGACGCCGTCATTCTATTTGGGTTCTGGGCCCTCACACACTATGATAACTCTTGATGGCCTTGGAATTTTTGTACATGACGTCGTCAGTCCCCCTTCACAAAACATTCTGGTGCGTCATATGTAATTGATTTATCCACCCTTTTGTCAACTCATGACGCCGTCACTAACACCTTGTGACGCCGTCAAAGGCAATTTCCAGCACGCTTTTGAGACCTTGTTGTTTTCTTCACTTTTTCGTTCCAAAAACGTTCAAAATGCTTTCTTTTGTAAAATTCCTCTCAAAAGTACCTAAAATGACAAAAGGAACGATTTAGAGCAATATTTGATCAAATAATCTCGATTTTGGCCTTAAATGACCCCCCAAAAGCAGTACACTTTTCGCTTCATTAAATACCCTTATACTTGAGATTTGCTTGTCCTTAAGCAAATGCGCTTTTATTCTAATCTAAATACAAGTTAGGGGTCATTTAACACTAATATAAAAGTAATTACAACAAATAATCGTTCCACTAAAGACCAAAGACAAGCACAGAGGTCATACACTAGCACCTCACAAATAGTGTTTAGATACTCACATCTCTCGGGTGTAATAAAGTAATATCACAATATTGAAATGGAAAACATCTCTCACTACTTGTCATAGCAAATAGATTACCATAGGCTTAGGAAAGGATCAAACCTCCACCACTTGGCGTAAGCACCTAGGATAAACTATAAAAGAGGTCTTTTGAAGGCTTATAACGTGAGGTGTAAGGATAGGATAAACACGGTTTTGTTAGATAAAGGCAATATTTACTGGTGGCGAGTTAATCATCTTGGTCAATTACATGTACAATGTGGCGTTGCTAAGCCAAGACTCGACTCGACTTAAGCTAATCAAAAACTAACAAAACATAAAATAAACATAGAATAAAACAGGATGGTAGTCCGTATGTTTTTTTTTTTTTTTTTTTTTTTTTCTTTTTTTTGTTTTTTTTTTTTTTTTTTTTTTTTTTGCATACACTCTTACCCTACTATCCAAAATAATACATCATAGGCAATTTGCATTCCCCTTACACTTGAACTTTTACATACTTTACAATCAACTATTGTAATGACTAGAATTAAGATAATCAAAACACTTGGAGTACTTTTTAAGATTAACGCACATATGGGGGTAATATATGATGTTCTCCCCCATTACTCCATAACACAAGTACTTTACCCGTGAGTCCCAATCGTCCCAAAACAATATGTACAAGATATGACTCGACTTAGCAACTATGTAATAAATTAGATAATTAACTAAGGGTTTAAACAAATAACAATAATGCACTAAAGATGAGTGCGTACACGGAAGGCTAAGGCGATTTGGGTGTACATTTGGGGTGGGTTGTAAACAAATTCTTCCTTTAAGTAAAATGCTTAAAGTTAGAAATGAAAAGATTGGCTCGGAGGGGTGTCCTAGGGGTATCGTGTACTAAAAATAAGTAAAACGCAAAGGTGTGGGAAAATTAATTGACTTTACTAGTCAAGGTAATTGACTTAAATGGTCAAGTAATTATGATACGGGTTTAACACAAGGTTGATCCTAATGCCTCTTATCATGTAGTAAATCCTAATACACGAATGTAGTCTCGCTAGCGGTCTCGGGATGCATCACTAACGCAAGTTCTAGAATCTAAGTGCTACCGGTTCGCTCATAAGTACTAATAATGATTGCTTTTCCTAACAAATCTAAAGGCGAACCTCACATATTTGGGTGGAAATTTTTTTTGAGTGGTACGGTTTTTGTGCTAGTTATACAACTCCTATCCATGAGACGCTCATTAAGGCTAAAGCTTCACTCCTAAATGTTGTAAAAAAATTTAAATTTGGCGCTAAAATTGCACTAACAAGTATTTCTCTTAGTTTTATTACACACCTACTATTGAACAAACAAACTCAAGCGTAATTGCATTATCTAAAGTATCATCATTTACCCTCCCCTTACACTTAGGCTGAATGTTGTCCCCAATGTTCAATAAAAAGATGTAAAAGTAAATAAGGTAAAAGAATGAAAACAAATACTCCCCTGACTCGTTCGGTGTGGATAAATCGTTAACATGGTTAAATCCTCTTCCAAGAAAATGAACGTTGAAAGCTTCCCTTCCGAAATAATAAATCATCTTTTTGTCCAATATAACCTGTTAAACCTGAGAAAACAATCATGGAAACCTCGCATAAAATCGGCGGCAATCTGTATATACAAGGATATAATGCTTGTGGAATGAATGTTTGCAGATTTCCTGGAATTTATAAAACTAAAGAATTAACAAAAACTTCAAGACTCCATTATAAAAACAAAGCTTGTAAAATTTCTAGAATTTTATACCTGACGTCGTCATAGTGTTTTGACAGAATCTCATGTTAAGTTTCCGAAAAATTTCTGGAAAAACTTATGCCTTAATCTCTGGAATTCCCTAAAAAACATCATTATGACTCGATACAAGCATTTGACTCAAATAAATACCAATATACATGTTCATTTAATATTGTTGTGGTTCATGTTCAATTCCGTTCTTTTAAACAAATTAAGATTTCCCTTACACTTATCTTTTGAGAAATACCTTTTTTGAAGTTAAAACAAACAACAAGGTTAAGCATTTTCACAATTTAGTTTGAAACATGAGCCACAAATAATAAAAATCAAGCATGCATACGGAAACAAATAAAATCAAGCAAACACACAAATAAAACATGTGTTGCCTCCCAAGAAGCGCTTTTCTTTATTTACGAGTCTTGTAGCTAGAATCAAAGTCATGGGCTATTACGTGACCTCGTCATCAATGTTATGTCTTCCTCATTGATCATTTCATTACCATTTTCTTGATAATGCTTAACGCGTTGTATGTTCACATTGAATTCTCTACTCTCATCGTCCATTAACACAACAGCTCTGGTTTTATAGGAACTTTTCACGGTAAAAGGTCCATACCATCTAGATTTAAGTTTCCCTGGAAACAACCTCAAACGAGAGTTATACAGTAGAACTTTGTCTCCTTCTGAGAACTCCTTAGGTCTCTTAATTCGTTGGTCATGCCATCTTTTTACCCTTTCTTTATATGTGACGGAGGATTCGTACGCTTCCAGTCTTAATTCATCAAGCTCCTGGAGCTGTAAGAACCTATTCGTCCCTGCAATCGTATAGTCCAGATTACATGTCTTAAGTGCCCAATATGCCTTGTGTTCCAGCTCTACTGGAAGGTGACACGCCTTGCCATAAACCATGCGGAATGGGGTTGTCCCAATAGGTGTTTTGTAGGCCGTTCGGAATGCCTATAAATCCTTGTCGAGTTTAAATGACCAATCCTTTCTATTCTGATTGACCGTCTTTTCGAGTATTCTCTTAATCGCTCTATTGGTGTTTTCAACTTGACCGTTGGTTTGAGGGTGATAAGCGGTGGAGAATCGGCGGGAGACCCCATATCTTTTCATGACTTTCTCCATTTGTGTGTTGCAGAAATGGGTTCCCCTGTCACTAATAAGAGCTTTAGGAATGCCAAATCTAGTAAACAATTTCTTTAAGAAATGAATAACTACACTGGCATCGTTAGTCCTAAGGGCTTGTGCCTCTACCCATTTTGAAACATAGTCAATGGCCACTAAGATGTATTCGTTCCCTCCTAAAGACGGGAATGGGCCCATAAAATCTATACCCCCAACAACAAAAACCTCACAAACTTGTATAAAATTCTGAGGGGCTTCATCTCTTCTTGATATATTCCCAGCTCGTTGACATGCATCGCACGCTTGTATCATCCCCTTTACATCACGAAATATTGTAGGCCAATAGAATCCTGCATCGAAGATTTTTCGTGCAGTGGTGTTCATCTCGTGATGCCCTCCTGAGTGCCCTGAATGATATTCTTTCATTATCCCCTCTTCATCGCCTCTTTTTCCGAAACACAGCGCCTGATTATTTGATTAGGACATCGTTGGAACAAGAAAGTTTCGTCCCAAAAGTAATATTTTAATTAGGTAAAGAACCTTTTCCTTTCGTGTTTGTTCAAGTGTTCTTGAATAATTCTACTTGCTAGATAGTTAGCATAATCCACGTACCATGGCTCAGAATCATTTATGGACATGAGCTGCTCTTCAGGAAATGAATCCCGAATCTCACTCTTGTCAGATCCGGTAAGACAGGGATTTTCGAGATGAGAGAGTTGATCAGCAGCTAAATTCTCTACCCCCTTCTTATCACAGATTTCAACATCAAACTCTTGCAACAATAAGATCCACCGAATAAGTCGAGGTTTAGCATCTTGCTTAGGAAAGAGGTATCGAAGAGCCGAATGATCTGTAAAGACGACAGTTTTTGAAAGGACCAGATATTGGCAAAATTTATCAAAAGCGAATACTACAGCCAATAGCTCCTTTTCAGTAGTAGAGTAGTTTTCTTGAGCAGGATTCATAGTTTCGCTAGCATTGTATATCAGTTGGAAGTGTTTGTTTAGCCTTTGGCCCAATACTGCTCAAACAGCATAGTCGCTAGCATCGCACATGATTTCGAAGGGCAATTCCAAATTAGATGTAACCATAATTGGGGCTTGCGTAAGTTCCTGATTTAGCCGATCAAATGCATCCTTGCATTCTTGATAGAAATAGAAAGGGGCATCCTTAACAAGCAACCGAGTCATTGGCCGAGCTATTTTAGAGAAGGCTTTAATGAATTTCCTATAGAAACCGGCATGACCCAAGAAGCTACGTATTGCCTTGACTGTAGTTGGATAGGGTAGCTTGGAGATAGCTTCAATTTTTGCTCTGTCCACCTCAATCCCATTTCCAGAGACTTTGTGTCCAAGCACAATCCCTTCTTTCACCATAAAGTGGCATTTTTCCCAGTTTAGGACCAAGTTGGTTTCCTCACAACGTTTGAGCATTTCTTCTAGGTTAGCGAGACAACGATCGAAAGAGTTCCCAGAGACCGAGAAATCATCCATGTAGACTTCCATGCTGTCTTCCATTAACTCATGAAAGATTACGGATATATGATGAGGCAAAAAGTGTGCCGCTTTTAAGGGGTCATTTAAGCCCGAATTCTTGATTATTTGATCAATTATTGCCCTAAATCGTTCCTTTTGTCATTTTAGGTACTTTTGAAGAGAAATCTGGAAAAGGAAGCGTTTTGGACGTTTTTGGAGCATAAAAGTGAAGAAAATGGCAAAGTCTCAAATTTCTTGCTGGGAACAGTACCCGAAGACGTCAAGCCTTGATACATGACGGTGTCAAGAGTGGCAAAAGAGGTGGATGTGAAATTTATAAAGTGACGACCCAGAACATTTTCATTGTTAATAGCCTGACGGCGTCACCAAGTCCGTAAGGGTCCAAATACAAGTGATGGCCCAGAGAAGATTTACACATGAAGGCGTCAAGACTGGATCTAGGCAATACGAATTTCAACTTGGCGGCGAGTTGGCAGTGTCAGAAGCCAACACATGACGCCGTCAGGATGCTTAGTCTATATATTTCCAATTTTTCATTGTAAAGTGTGGAACAAAAATTATGGAATACTAAACACAAACCCTAGGTCGAATTTCCTGCATATTGAAGGGGTTTCAAACCCTTCTTTCTTCCATGTTTTAATAAAGATAAGTTCTCCAATAATCATTCAATATGTCTATGTGTTGTTTGATTCTATCTTATGCTTATCTTTCTTTTAACATGTTAGACTAGGTTTTTATTGTGTTTGCTTAGGTGTAGTGAAACCTAGATGTTGATTATTGGTTGATTGTTTGTTTATAATTATTACGGATGATTGTATTCGATGTTAGGCTTAAGAAAACTGGCAGACTTCCATTGGTAACTTGCTTGAACGTCTTAAGAAACATGATCAGAGGTGTACTATGATTTTTGGTTGTATTTAATGCATAAGTGAATTCTAATGATCCCATGTTAGGAGCTTTTAGTCGGCTTGACATAGGAGTGAAGTAGGATCTTATAGAGTTAGGGAATATTGTACACGGCCCTACGACTAGTATTAAGGAATATAACCCGTCATCCATGCAATTGTAACAAGCTAATCAACCGGTAAAAGATATCTAGGGAGTAATGAAATCTAAGTACACACAACTTTTCTCATTATTGTTTCCACCACATTAGTACATTAGTTTAATTTTCATTTCTTTTATTTTATTTTGATTGCATTTATAGTTAATTAGGTTAGTTGACTAGCAACTAATTCCGCACACTCCTTCAAAACCCGAGATTTTACTTGTTTTTATAAAATATAAAAAAAAATACAAAAAGAATCATCCCTCACCTCTAGACCTAGTTTAGTAGGCTTTCTAATCCTAGCGACACTATTCCTGAGTTGAACGATCAATCCCCCAGTACTTATCACTATACTATACTACAACAATCAGGTACACTGCCTGGTGGGGGTTGCAAGCTTCTCAAGATCCCTTGAGAGGTAAACCTGTTGCGAGGGCGTAATCCCCCGTATCATCATACATCTTTGAAAAGTAGCGGGAGCGTTACATAACCCGAAAGGCATTCTCCTATAGGCGAATGTTCCATATGGGCAAGTGAACATGGTTTTTTCTTGATCCTCAGGGGCTATGGGGATTTGGAAGTACCCTGAGAATCCATCCAAGAAACAGTAGTACTCATGTCCTGCTAATCTTTCCAACATTTGGTCTATGAATGGGAGAGGTAAGTGATTCTTTCGGGTGGCATCATTCAGTTTTCTATAATCAATGTACACACGTCAGCCAGTGACTGTCCTTTGGGGCACCAATTCACCCTTGTCATTTCTCACCACATTCATCCCTCCTTTCTTTAGTACGACCTGTACAGGACTAACCCACGGACTATCTGAAATGGGGTAGATCAGCCCTGTATCCAAGAGATTAATGACTTCCTTTTTCACCATTTCCTGAATATTGGGATTTACTCACCTCTAGGGTCACTGGTACAAAAAGTTGTATTGGTCACGCCAAAAATGTGTGACGATATGCCTATAGTCACACACGTTTTTTTCATTGTGTGTCACTAAAAGCCCCGCCACCGTAGGTGGCATATGGTCACATTGTTGAGTTCGTGGCCTTTTCCATCGAAAAAGAGTGACCAAAACGCCGAATATGTGTGACAAATTAGGCACAAGTTTTGTTGGATTAGTCATTATCAGTGATCGTAAACACCTTATAGTCACACGAATGTTTTTTGAGAGTGACTATTGTTCGTCCTTTGGCCACATAAATATATAATATATGTGACATTTGAGATGATATATTCAAGTAAATGTGTATTTTGTGTGACTATTGATAATCCAATGGCCACATGAATATACAATAAATATGACGTTTGTGATGATTTAGTCACACAATGGGTGTTATTTTTTGGGAGTTAGTCACATACAATTTAACACAAAGTGGCCAAAAGTGTGAATAAGTGTGACCATATGCTGTTTAAAGTGAAGAAATGTTTATTTTGTGTGACTATTGATCATCCAGTGGCCACATGAAGTTTATGTTTGTGTGGCCTTTTGTAATATTTAGTCACACAAAGCATGTTTGTTTTGGGTATTTAGTCACATACCATTAAGCAAACAGTGGCCAAAAGTGTTAATAAGTGTGACCATATGCTGTTTAAAGTGAAGAAATGTGTATTTTGTGTGACTATTGATCATCCAATGGCCACATGAATTTTATGTTTGTGTGGCCTTTTGTAATATTTAGTCACACAAAGCATGTTTGTTTTGGGTATTTAGTCATATACCATTAATCAAACAGTGGCCAAAAGTGTTAATAAGTGTGATCATATGCTGTTTAAAGTGAAGAAATGTGTATTTTGTGTGACTATTGATCATCCAATGGCCACATGAATTTTATGTTTGTGTGGCCTTTTGTAATATTTAGTCACACAAAGCATGATTGTTTTGGATATTTAGTCACATACCATTAAGCAAACAGTGGCCAAAAGTGTTAATAAGTGTGACCATATGCTGTTTAAAGTGAAGAAATGTGTATTTTGTTTGACTATTGATCATCCAATGGCCACATGAAGTTTATGTTTGCGTGGCCTTTTGTAATATTTAGTCACACAATGAACTAAGCAAACAGTGACCAAAGTGTTAATAAGTGTGACTATATGCATCTTTTAGTCATATTTAAAAAATCAATATATATCAAAACAATTCAAATATATATCAAAATAAATTCAAATACAATAAAATTGGAATGTATATAACTGAACCAAATATAAAATTGGACATCCTTTTATACACCAAGGAGTCCTAGCTGGCTTACAATAGTTTCCTAAGTATCTATAATCTTCTCCATAAGCAACTAGCAACTTCGAGCGGTCTTAATCTCTGAGCAGTACCAACTTTCACTAGCAGTCGTAACTTTTGTACTAGCAGTAGCAACTTTTGTACTAGCATTAGTAATTACTTTTGCACATCTTCTTTGAAGTTCATGAGCAGAACTAAATCCATCTAAGCAATATTAACACAAACATGATCAGCAGTAATTCAAACAACATCATGAAGACTTTTAATCCAAAACAATGAACATAATAATAAAATTTGTAGTTAAACTTACAAGTTTTTCTCCCACTGATCTAATCTCATCATCTGGATATAAAATCCTTGAAAACGTAGGCTGCTGCATATCAACAGTAACCACATCAGGATTAGAGCAGAACTAGAACTTGTCAAAGCTCACAACATAACAGAATTAGATGACCATACTGGAATAAAGTTCTTGATTAGATGCTAGAAAACCTTCATCTGTAAAAAGTATGTGGTTATATATATTGTTGACGGGTGCATCTATTTCTTGACATTTGACAGACACACTATTGCCACTAGTTCAAATATCTACTATTTTTGTGGTTTTGAGTCGCTTGATTCGCCACTGATTCAACTATCTGCTTTGGTGGTTTTGAGTCGCTTGATGTGCCACTGGTTCAACTATCTGCTTTGGTGGTTTTGAGTCGCTTGATGCGCTGATGAGGTGAAAAATGAACCACTTTTAGGGGGTCATTTAAGCCCGGAATTGAATTTATTTGATCAAATATTACCCTAAATCGTTCCTTTTGTTATTTTAGGTACTTTGGGAGTGAATTCTGGAAAAGGGAGCAATTCGGACGTTTTTGGAGCATAAAAGTGAAGAAAACGGCAAAGACTTAATTTTCCATGCTGAGATCAGTACCTGACGGCGTCAAGAAGAAGATCATGACGACGTCAAGAGTAAAATCCATGACAAGCCAGTGAAAACCTGAAGGCATCACAACAAGGGCGTCAAGACAATTCTTGGTGATGGCCTGCATAAGGAGTATACATGACGGCATCAGACCCAGATCTAGGCAGTCCGAGAAACTATTTGGCGGCGAGATGACTTGTGTGGAGAAAACTAGGGCCGAACTTTGTAAACCCTAGGTCATATTTTACAGTACTTTCAAGGGTTTTCACCCCTTGAATCCTTTCATGTTCAATTGAGATAAGTCTTCTTTCAATTCAATCAATATGTCTATGTGTTGTTTGAATATATCTTATGCTTGTCTTGATTTCAACATGCTAGGCTAGATCTATCTTGTGTTTGCTTAGATGTAATGAAAACTATATGTTAATTATGTGTTGATTACTTGTTTATGGTTGTATTGGATGAATGATTTCAATGTTAGGCTTAAGAAAACTGGCAGATCTCCATTTTGTAACATGCTTGAACGTCTTAGGAAACATGAACCGATGTGTACTAGGTTTTATTGGTTGTATTTAATGCATGAGCAAATTCTAGTTATCCCATGTTAGGAGCTTCTTAGCCGGCTCAACATAGGAGTGAAGTAGGCGCTCATAGGATTGGGGAAATAAGTACGCCACCCCATGAATGTTATTAAGGAATACAATCCGTCATCCACGCAACTATAACAAGTAATTAACATGTAAAAGATATCTAGGGAGTAGTGAAATCTAAGTAAACACAATTCTCCCAAATATTGCTCACAACTTTAGTATAATTTTGTTTATTTTCATTTTTAGTATTTTATTTTGATTGCATCTTTAGTATTGGGTTAGTTGACTAGCAACTAATTCTGCCAAACTACTTCAAACCCGAGATTTTTACTTGCTTTTATAAAAACTAAAAAATACAAAAAGAATCATCCCTCATCTCAGACCTAGTCTTTAGGTTTTCTAATCCTAGCGACACTATTCCTAGCTGAACGATCAATCCCCTGGTACTTGTCATTATACTATACTACATCGGTCAGGTACACTGCCTGGTGGGGGTTGTAAGTTTCTCGAGATCCCTCGAGAGGTAAAGCCTGGTGCAATCCCTGCGCTACCAAGTTTTTGGCGCCGATGCCGGGGAATAGTTATTGTCTAGGTTAGAATCTCTTTTTATTAGGTCTACTTGCTAGATTCCTTTCTAGTAAGATTTTATTTTTATTTTTACGTTTTCTTTATGTCTTTGTTTGTAAAAACCTTTCCATTGACTATTCCGTTAGCCATTATGGAGAACGCGAATCCACCATACTACCAACCACGAAATTCACCCACTCCAAATGACATCTTGATGTTTAAACAACATGAGGATGACCCTATCTATGATGCATGGGCTCGTTTTAAATATATACTCCGAAAAGTCCCTCATCATAATTTCGATTTGTGGTCCCAAATTGAAATATTTTACCATCGTGTCGACCACTATACCAAAATGGACATTGACCATGCCCCAGATGGGGACCTTTGGGGATTAAGTGTTAATGAAGCATGGAAAACCATAGAGAATTGTGCCATACTTGCCAAAAAAATGGACAACCCAACAAACGTTGTTACAGATCAATTGATATCAAGTATAAGGGAACAAGCAAGAAGATTGTTTGGGGATAAGCATATAGATGAGATAACTGGGTGCACGAAGCGGTTTGATTTCACCACAATACAAGCTGAGCACATTGGTAATCTTGATAAGATGGATGATAGAGTTGAAAATCTAAGCCTACCAAGTACCCCACAAGTCCTACCATCATTTGAGGCATACACACCTCCCGTGACTTATTCGGATGAAGTAGAAAAGACTTTAGGAATCCTAATTGAGGTAGAACCTTTGAACCAAACACAACTAGAGGATATAGGTTTGAATACTTATAATGATAACCTTACTCTTAGTTCTAGGGAAGTTCCTAGTTTTGATGAACCGGAGCCTCAACCAAAATCGTTACCTAATCTTCCATCCTTGGATGTGAGTTTAGGAATTAAAATAGGTTCCGATCCGCCCATCAAACCATATAGTCCGGGTAGTCTTAGGATAAAGGTAGTGGACTCTAAGCCTAGTAGAGAGGAAGCCAATATAGGAGTGGAACAAGACCTTACATGCTTACATCACCCATTTATGATTGATCGCAAGAAACATTATGGGTTTAAACCGGGTTTATTAGGTCAAGATGGATCCCCAACTAGTAATCTCTTGAAGTTGATTGAAAATGATCCCTTTCTAGGAGAAAATCTTAATCCACCCATTAACCCGATTGAATTAGGTAAGGTTATGATGATAGGAGCACAACCCTTTGAGCATATAATTCATCCATCACTCTTTCCTCACGTGGCATACTTCCACCGAGATGGTGTGTATCGCTACTATCACCCGCACTTAATCCTAAGTGTAGGGAAAACCTCACCTTTATCCGTGAAATAAGGGTAGAGACAGGCTCGTGACTCGAACAAAAACAAGCGCTTCTTAGGAGGCAACCCATGTTTTGTGTGATTTTTATTTTGTTTGTTTGTTATTTGCTTCCGTATGCATGCTTTATTTTTATTGTTGGTAGATCATGTTTCAAAACTAAAATAGTGAAAATACTTTACTTTGTTGTTTGGCCTAGTCTTAATTGAGCAAGGAAACGAGTGGTGAGATCATCCCATGTGGTGATGGATCCCGCGGGTAAACGCTCAAGCCATTGACTAGCTTGATCCCGTAGAGAGAATTGGAATAGGCGTAAACGGGTAGTCTCTCTAGTTTCAACACCTAGGTCTACGGAATCTACGATTTTGAGGAAGTCCTTAAGGTGTTGGTTTGGATCTTCGGAACGAAGTCCATGGAATGCACATCCGCTTTGCACCAACTGGATGGTGTCGGATCGCAAGGGGGTCACATTGGCTCCGGTGAGCTCAATGGTGTTTCGATAGCCTTGGTGGCTAGGTCGGGAATACTCTCCTAAGGTTCGGGGCCTAAGGGGTTCTAATGGTGGGTTTTGTTGTGGTGGGATGATGGGTTCAAAGATGTTACCACCTTCCATGATGTCGGATGGTAAAGAGTTACGAACAAAAGCACGAAGAAATAAGATAGACTAAAGAAGACCTAAAAATAAAAATAAAATCTTACTAGAAAGGAATCTAGCAAGTAGACCTAATAAAAAGAAATCCTAACCTAGACAATAACTATTCCCCGGCAGCGGCGCCAAAAACTTGATACGTGGGAATCGCACCTTGCTTTACCTCTCGAGGGATCTCGCGAGGCTTACAACCCCCACCAGGCAGTGTACCTGATCGTTGTAGTATAGTATAGTGACAAGTACCGGGGGATTGATCGTTCAGCTTAGGAATAGTGTCGCTAGGATTAGAAAGCCTAATTAATAGTTCTAGAGATGGAAGATGATTATTTTTGTGTTTTTATATTTTATGAAAGCAAGTAAAATCTCGGGTTTTGAAGGAGTGGGCGGAATTAGTTGCTAATCAACTAACCCAAAAACTACTTTATAACTAATTAACTAATGAAAATGAAATTAAACTAATATTAAACTAAGGTTGTGAGCAGTGGTTGGAGAAATTGTGTTTACTTAGACTTCATTACTCCCTAGATATCTTTTACATGTTAATTACTTGTTACACTTGTATGAATGACGGGTTGTATTCCTTAATACCATTCGTGGAGTGGCATACATAACTCCCCAACTCTATGAGCTCTTATCTCCTCCTACACCATGACCCAGCACAACTATAGGGATTGTAAACAGTGGCTCATGCATTAAATACAACCAATAAAGACCTAGTACGCCTCGGTTCATGTTTCTTAAGACGTTCAAGCATGTTACCATTTGGAGATCTGCCAGTTTTCTTAAGCCTAACATATAATATCATTCATTCAAAACAAGAATAGACAAGTAATCAACACATAATCAACATCTAGGTTTCATTAGATCTAAGCAAACACAAAGGAAATTTAGCCTAGCATAGTAGAATTAAGATAAGAACAAAAGATAGACAACCAACACATAGACATATTGATTGAATTAAGAGTATACTTATCTCAATTACAATGCAAGGTCTCAAGGGTTTGGAACCCTTGAAAAACCTGTAAAAGAGGCACCAAAATCGTCTTTAGGGTTTCACCAAAACTTCTCTCTTTTTAATGAAAAAACTAGAAAACTATATATAGGAAAATCGTCCTGACGGCGTCAAGAGTAAAATCTGACGCCGTCAACTCGCCGCCATATACTTCCTCGGACGCCCTAGATCCAATCGTGACGGCCTATGTGACGCCGTCACCACCCTCGGTAAATTAATCTTGGTCATTTTGACGCCGTCATCTCTTCATCTGACGCCTTCACAACCTTCGGTAAAATATTCATCCTTTCTGACGCCGTCAAGAGTAAATCTTTGACGCCGTCACCTTGTAATTCCAGCTTGGATTTGGTACTTTGTTGTTTTCTTCACTTTATGCTCCAAAAATGTCCAAAATAGCCTCTTTTCCAGAATTCACTCTCCAAACACCTAAAATTACAAAAGGAACGATTTAGGGCAATATTTGATCAAATAAATTCGGATTCGGGCTTAAATGACCCCCTAAAAACGGATCATTTTTCGCCTCATCATATACCCTTACACTTGAGATTTGCTTGTCCTCAAGCAAATGAGCTTTTATTCTACTCAAAAGACAAGTTAGGGGTCATTTAACACTAATATAAAAGTAATTACAACAAATAATCGTTCCACTAAAGACCAATAGACAAGCACGGAGGTCATACACAAGCACCTCACAAATAGTGTTTAGATACTCACATCTCTCGGGTGTAATAAAGTAATATAACATTATGGAAATGGAAGATATCTCTCACTACCTGTCATAGCAAAATAGATTACCATAGGCTTGGGAAAGGATCAAACCTCCACCACATGGCGTAAGCACCTAGGATAAACTATCAAAGAGGTCTTTTTAAAGGGTTATAACGTTAGGTGTAGGGATATGAATTACACGGTTTTGTTGGATAAAGGGGATTTTACTGGTGGCGAGTTAACAATCTTAGTTAATTACATGTACAAGATGGCGTTGCTAAGCCAAGACTAGACTCGACTTAAGCTAATAAATGAAAAATAACTAAAAACATAAAATGAACATAGAATGAAAACGGGATGGTAGTCCGTATGTTTTTTTCTCTCTTTCTTTTCTATTTTTTTTTTTTTTTTTTTTCTTTTTCTTGATTTTTTCGATTTTTTTTTTTTTTTTTTTTTTTTTTTTTTTCATACACTCTTACCCTACCATCCAAAATAATACATCATAGGGGATGAGAATTCCCCTTACACTTGAATCTTTACATACTTTACATTAAACTATTCTAATGACTCGAATTAAGAAAATCAAAACACTTGGAGCACTTTTAAGATTAACGTACATATGGGGGTAATAAGTGTTGTTCTTCCCCATTACTCCATAAAATAAGTACTTACCCATGAGTCCCAATCGTCCCAAAACAATATGTACAAGGATATGACTCGACTTAGCAACCATGTAATCAATTAGAAAGTTAACTTAGGGTTTAACAAATAACAATAATGCACTAAAAATGAGCGCATACACGGAAGGCTAAGGCGATTTGGTTGTACATTTAAGTGGGGTGTAACAAATTCTTCCTTTAAGTAAACTGCTTAAAGTTAGAAACGAAAAGATAGGCTCGGAGGGGTGTACTAGGGGTATCGTGTACTAAAAATGAGTACAACGCTAAGGGTGTGGGAAAAATTAGTTGACTTAACTAGCCAAGTAATATGACTTAAATGGTCAAGTAATCGTAATACGGGTTTAACACAAGGGTGATCCTAATGCCTCTTATCATGTAGTAAATCCTACTACACGAATGTAGTCTCACTAGCGGTCTCGGGATGCATCACTAACGCAAGTTCTAGAATCTAAATGCTACCGGTACACTCATAAGCACCAATAATAAATGCTTTTCCTATCAAAACTAAAGGCGAACCTCACATTTTTGGGTGGAAAATTTTTCTGAATATACGGTTATGTGCTAGTCATACAATCTCCTATCCATGAGACGCTTGCTATGGCTAAAGTTTCACTCCTAAATGTTGTAAAAAATTTTAAATTTGGCGCTAAAATTACACTAACAAGTATTTCTCATAGTTTTATTACACATCTACCATCAAACAAAACAAACTCAAGCGAAAGTGCATATGTAAGGTATCATCTTTTTACCCTCCCATTACACTTAAGATGAACATTGTCCCCAATGTTCAAGTAAAGAATGTAAAAGTTAAAAGTAAAGAGAATGAATTCAAATACTCCCCTGATTCGCTCGGTATGGATTTTAGGTTGGCCAGGTTAAATCTTCCTCCAAGAAAACGAACAATCAAAGCTTCCCTTCCAGAATATAAATCATCTTCTTGTCTCAAATAACCTGTAAATCCTGACAAAAGTAGACAAGGCAACCTCGCGTAAAATCGGCGGCATCCTATATAAGTTACTAAATCCTAGAAAACAAAGTAAGATATAATGCTTGTGGAATGAAGTTTGCAGATTTCCTGGAGATTATAAAACTTAATAATTCACAAAAACTTATAAGACTCCGTTAGAAAAACAAAACTGGTAAAATTTCCAGATTTTTGACTCCTGACGCCGTCAAGAGCAATTGCCTGACGCCGTCAGAATGAACCTGCAGAAATCTTTATGTTAAGTTTCCGGAAAATTTCTGGAAAAACTTTGTCCTACTTCCTGGAAAATCCTGCAAAACTACATTATGACTCAATACAAGCATTTGACTCTAACAATACGAATACACATGTTCATTAAATATTGTGGAGAATCATGATCGGTTTGTTTCTTAAAAAACATATTTGGGGTTTCCCCTTACACTTATCTTTTGCAAAAATACCTTTAGGTTGAAGTTAAGACTAGGCTAAACAACATAATAAAGTATTTCCACATTTTAATTGAGAAACATGATCAACCAACAATAAAGATAAAGCATGCATACGGAAGCAAATAACAATCAAACAATTAAAATCACACAAAACATGGGTTGCCTCCCAAGAAGCGCTTTTCTTTATTTACGAGTCTTGTAGCTAGACTCAAAGTTGTGGGTTACTACGTGATTTCATCATTGGTTCCATTCTCTAGGTCATCTTCTAAACCAGTTTTGTATTCTGGACCTAGTTGTAAGCACTCTTTGTAGAAACCAAGCATCCTATTTCTAACATACTCTACTCCTCTACGTCTATCCTCCTCATTCCTATAATAAGCCGCTTGCTTACGTTCCTTTTCGAAATTAGAGAGAAGGCGGTATTGCTCAATCTTGTAGGGCATTTGATAAGCAACCTCATCATTCTCTTCCTTGAATCTAACTATCCCTAACGTCGGATCATAACTCATCCTAGTGGCCTCAACAAATGGCTTCCCGAATACTACTTGACTTAGGCAAGCATCTATCACCGGACGAATGTCTTCAACTATCATAAAATCAATCTCATAGGTGAGATTCCCTATAATGACATGCAATCCCTTCACTCTTCCCGCAAAATTACTTATCCAACTTTTACCGGGCATTATCCTAAAATTGAGTTGCTTCTTCATCACCCAATTGTAATAAGTCCTAGACATGATGTTCACGGGGGATCTAAGATCTATGTAAGCTTTCCATACATGCATGTGCCCGATATTGCATGGGTTGTTAATGTTAGAGGGGTCTCCCATTTTGATCAGGGGATCGCCAAAGATATATGTTGTTTCGGGACTATCGAATAAATACTTATGGTATTCCCGTTCTTCCTTGGTTGGCAACTTATCAAAATATTCCTCTATAGGTTCTACCTCCTCTAATTCCTCATCCTTATTAACCTCAACTTCCCTACTCTCATCCTCACTATTGGCTTCTACTCTAACTTCATCTTTGTCACTCTCCTCTATTTCCCTATCTATCGGCTTAATAGTGACAACATTGACAAAGTGGACATGTTTGGATGATAAGGGGTCCTTAGCTTGGATTCCACTATTGGTGTCCCTAGTGTCCTTCCTAGGTGTGGCTAATGTTTGGTTGTTGAGGGCTTTCAACAAGTTGTCGATTTTGTTGGTCATCTCCGTTTGTTGTTGGTTGAATTCGGTTTCAAACCTAGCTATGCGAGCTTCTTGAGATGCCATAAATTTCGACATCAATCCTTCAAGATTGTTGGTACTACCATAGTTGTTAGAAGGATTGTTGTTGAAGATACGGTTGGATGGTGGACCGTTTGATTGGTAACGATTAGGTGGGTTGGATGAATTTGGTTGATTTTGTTTCCACCTAAGGTTTGGGTGATTTTTCCATGATGGGTTATATGAATCACCGTATGTGTTTGGCTCGGGCTTGAAAGTGTACCACTTATCTCCCGCTTCGTCGGTACGCGTGGATGCGTAGTCCGCAAAAGCTGTTCCGGGGAGTTCCACACAATCACGAGTGTCATGGGGACCACTACATAATTCGCATGAAGAAGTGATTTTGTTCACTTGGCTTGAATGCTTCGGAGCTTCGTAAGATTTCATGAGAAACTTGACTTGGTCCTCAAGTTCCATGATCCTACGGTCGGGAGTGCTTGAATTATTCGAAGGCAAAGATATTGCCTTGACCGTTTTGTTCAAATCACGGGGATCATTCCAACTTTCGTTGTCATAGAGAGCAAGATCTTCTATGAGTTCCCATGATTGTTCCGCACTAAGATCACGTAGCTTACCACCGGCCGATTGGTCAATGGTTCGCCTCGTGGGGATATCGATATGGTCATAAAAAATTTGGACTTGGAGCCACAAATCTATGCCATGATGAGGGACTTTTTGGAGTAAGTCCTTGAAACGAGTCCATGCTTCATAAAGAGATTCATTTTGACGTTGTTGGAACATCAAGATGTCATTCCTAAGTTTAGTAGTTCTCCCCGGTGGGAAAAATTGAGCAAGGAAACGAGTGGTGAGATCATCCCATGTGGTGATGGATCCCGCGGGTAAACGCTCAAGCCATTGACTAGCTTGATCCCGTAGAGAGAATTGGAATAGGCGTAAACGGGTAGTCTCTCTAGTTTCAACACCTAGGTCTACGGAATCTACGATTTTGAGGAAGTCCTTAAGGTGTTGGTTTGGATCTTCGGAACGAAGTCCATGGAATGCACATCCGCTTTGCACCAACTGGATGGTGTCGGATCGCAAGGGGGTCACATTGGCTCCGGTGAGCTCAATGGTGTTTCGATAGCCTTGGTGGCTAGGTCGGGAATACTCTCCTAAGGTTCGGGGCCTAAGGGGTTCTAATGGTGGGTTTTGTTGTGGTGGGATGATGGGTTCAAAGATGTTACCACCTTCCATGATGTCGGATGGTAAAGAGTTACGAACAAAAGCACGAAGAAATAAGATAGACTAAAGAAGACCTAAAAATAAAAATAAAATCTTACTAGAAAGGAATCTAGCAAGTAGACCTAATAAAAAGAAATCCTAACCTAGACAATAACTATTCCCCGGCAGCGGCGCCAAAAACTTGATGCGTGGGAATCGCACCTTGCTTTACCTCTCGAGGGATCTCGCGAGGCTTACAACCCCCACCAGGCAGTGTACCTGATCGTTGTAGTATAGTATAGTGACAAGTACCGGGGGATTGATCGTTCAGCTTAGGAATAGTGTCGCTAGGATTAGAAAGCCTAATTAATAGTTCTAGAGATGGAAGATGATTATTTTTGTGTTTTTATATTTTATGAAAGCAAGTAAAATCTCGGGTTTTGAAGGAGTGGGTGGAATTAGTTGCTAATCAACTAACCCAAAAACTACTTTATAACTAATTAACTAATGAAAATGAAATTAAACTAATATTAAACTAAGGTTGTGAGCAGTGGTTGGAGAAATTGTGTTTACTTAGACTTCATTACTCCCTAGATATCTTTTACATGTTAATTACTTGTTACACTTGTATGAATGACGGGTTGTATTCCTTAATACCATTCGTGGAGTGGCATACATAACTCCCCAACTCTATGAGCTCTTATCTCCTCCTACACCATGACCCAGCACAACTATAGGGATTGTAAACAGTGGCTCATGCATTAAATACAACCAATAAAGACCTAGTACGCCTCGGTTCATGTTTCTTAAGACGTTCAAGCATGTTACCATTTGGAGATCTGCCAGTTTTCTTAAGCCTAACATATAATATCATTCATTCAAAACAAGAATAGACAAGTAATCAACACATAATCAACATCTAGGTTTCATTAGATCTAAGCAAACACAAAGGAAATTTAGCCTAGCATAGTAGAATTAAGATAAGAACAAAAGATAGACAACCAACACATAGACATATTGATTGAATTAAGAGTATACTTATCTCAATTACAATGCAAGGTCTCAAGGGTTTGGAACCCTTGAAAAACCTGTAAAAGAGGCACCAAAATCGTCTTTAGGGTTTCACCAAAACTTCTCTCTCTTTAATGAAAAAACTAGAAAACTATATATAGGAAAATCGTCCTGACGGCGTCAAGAGTAAAATCTGACGCCGTCAACTCGCCGCCATATACTTCCTCGGACGCCCTAGATCCAATCGTGACGGCCTATGTGACGCCGTCACCACCCTCGGTAAATTAATCTTGGTCATTTTGACGCCGTCATCTCTTCATCTGACGCCTTCACAACCTTCGGTAAAATATTCATCCTTTCTGACGCCGTCAAGAGTAAATCTTTGACGCCGTCACCTTGTAATTCCAGCTTGGATTTGGTACTTTGTTGTTTTCTTCACTTTATGCTCCAAAAACGTCCAAAATAGCCTCTTTTCCAGAATTCACTCTCCAAACACCTAAAATCACAAAAGGAACGATTTAGGGCAATATTTGATCAAATAAATTCGGATTCGGGCTTAAATGACCCCCTAAAAACGGATCATTTTTCGCCTCATCACCTTACAGATACACTTTTGCTTGAGTTTGTTTGTTTGACAGTAGATGTGTAATAAAACTATGAGAAATACTTGTTAGTGCAATTTTAGCGCCAAATTTAAAATTTTATACAACATTTAGGAGTAAAACTTTAGCCATAGCAAGCGACTCATGGATAGGAGATTGTATGACTAGCACAAAACCGTACTATTTAGAAAAAATTTCCACCCAAATATGTGAGGTTCGCCTTTAGATTTGATAGGAAAAGCATTTACTATTAGTGCTTATGAGTGTACCGGTAGCATTTAGATTCTAGAACTTGCGTTAGTGATGCATCCCGAGACCGCTAGTGAGGCTACATTCGTGTAGTAGGATTTACTACATGATAAGAGGCATTAGGATCACCCTTGTGTTAAACCCGTATCATAATTACTTGACCATTTAAGTCATATTACTTGGCTAGTTAAGTCAATTAATTTTTTCCACACCCTTAGCGTTGTACTCATTTTTAGTACACGAAACCCCTAGTACACCCCTCCGAGCCTATCTTTTCGTTTCTAACTTTAAGCATTTTACTTAAAGGAAGAATTTGTTACACCCCACTTAAATGTACACCCAAATCGCCTTAGCCTTCCATATTATTTTGGGAAGATTGGGACTCATGGGTAAAGTACTAATTTTATGGAGTAATGGGGAAGAACATCATATTATTACCCCCGTATGTGCATTAATCGTAAAAGTACTCCAAGTGTATTGATTTTCTTAATTCGAGTCATTAGATTAGTTTATTGTAAAGTATGTAAAAACTCAAGTGTAAGGGGAATCTTCATTCCCTATGACATATTATTTTGGATGGTAGGGTAAGAGTGTATGCAAAAAAAAAAAAAAAAAAAAAAAAAAAAAAAAAAAAAAAAAAAAAATCAAGAAAAAGAAGAAAAAAATATAGAAAAAGAAAAAGAGAAAAAACATACGGACTACCATCCCTTTTCATTCTATGTTCATTTTATGTTTTTGTTATTTTTTATTTATTAGCTTAAGTCGAGTCTAGTCTTGGCTTAACAACGCCATATTGTACATGTAATTGACCAAGATTGTTAACTCGCCACCAGTAAAGACTGCCAATATCCAACAAAACCGTGTATTCCATATCCCTACACCTAACGTTACAACCCTTTAAAAGACCTCTTTGATAGTTTATCCTAGGTGCTTACGCCATGTGGTGGAGGTTTGATCCTTTCCTAAGCCTATGGTAATCTATTTTGCTATGACAGGTAGTGAGAGATATTTTCCGTCTCCATATTGTGATATTACTTTATTACACCCGAGAGATGTGAGTATCTAAACACTATTTGTGAGGTGCTAGTATATGACCTCCTTGCTTGTCTTTGGTCTTTAGTAGAACGATTATTTGTTGTAATTACTTTTATATTAGTGTTAAATGACGCCTAACTTGTATTTTGACTAGAGTAAAAGCGCATTTGCTTGAGGACAAGCAAATCTCAAGTGTAAGGGTATATGATGAGGCGAAAAATGAATCACTTTTAGGGGGTCATTTAAGCCCGGAATTGAATTTATTTGATCAAATATTGCCCTAAATCGTTCCTTTTGTGAGTTTAGGTACTTTGGGAGTGAATTCTGGAAAAAGGGAGCAATTCGGACGTTTTTGGAGCATAAAAGTGAAGAAAACGGCAAAGACCTAATTTTCCATGCTGAGAACACTACCTGACGGCGTCAAGAAGAAGATCATGACGGCGTCAAGAGTAAAATCCATGATTACCCAGTGAAAACCTGAATGCGTCACAACAAGGGCGTCAAGACAATTTTTGGTGACGGCCTGCATAAGGAGTATACATCACGGCGTCAGACCCAGATCTAGGCAGTCCGAGAAACTATTTGGCGGCGAGATGACGGCGTCAGACTTTTGTTCTTGACGCCGTCACTTATCAAAATCTATATATAGTTTTCTATTTTTTATTCATTAAAGAGGAACTTGTGTGGAGAAAACTAGGGCCGAACTTTGTAAACCCTAGGTCATATTCTACAGTACTTTCAAGGGTTTTCACCCCTTGAATCCTTTCGTATTCAATTGAGATAAATCTTCTTTCAATTCAATCAATATGTCTATGTGTTGTTTGAATATATCTTATGCTTGTCTTGATTTCAACATGCTAGGCTAGATCTATCTTGTGTTTGCTTAGATGTAATGAAACCTAGATGTTAATTATGTGTTTATTACTTCTTTATGGTTGTATTGGATGAATGATTTCAATGTTAGGCTTAAGAAACTGGCAGATCTCCATTATGTAACATGCTTGAACGTCTTAGGAAACATGAACCAATGTGTACTAGGTTTTATTGGTTGTATTTAATGCATGAGCAAATTCTAGTGATCCCATGTTAGGAGCTTCTTAGCCGGCTTGACATAGGAGTGAAGTAGGCGCTCATAGGATTGGGGAAGTAAGTACGCCACCCCATGAATGGTATTAAGGAATACAATCCGTCATCCACGCAACTATAACAAGTAATTAACATGTAAAAGATATCTAGGGAGTAGTGAAATCTAAGTAAACACAATTCTCCCAAATATTGCTCACAACTTTAGTATAATTTAGTTTATTTTCAGTTTTAGTATTTTATTTTGATTGCATCTTTAGTATTGGGTTAGTTGACTAGCAACTAATTCCGCCAAACTTCTTCAAACCCGAGATTTTTACTTGCTTTTATAAAAACTAAAAAATACAAAAAGAATCATCCCTCATCTCTAGACCTAGTCTTTAGGTTTTCTAATCCTAGCGACACTATTCCTAGCTGAACGATCAATCCCCCGGTACTTGTCATTATATTATACTACGTCGATCAAGTACACTGCTTGGTAGGGGTTGTAAGCTTCTCGAGATCCCTCGAGAAGTAAAGCCTGGTGCAATCCCTACGCTACCATGCGCCACTAATTCAACTATCTGCGCAAACACGATAGGAATAAAATGCATAACAGATCTTGTAACTTTGTCCCAACCACCCAAATAAAAATAAGGTATAGATTAAACTCTAGGAATGGTTTAAAAAGGTACAAGTAACTTTATCCCAACCACCCAATTAAAAATGGAAAAGATAAGCTGAAAAAATCAAATAGACCAACGCGACTACTTGATTAGAAACAGCTATATTTTTTGATAATCAGATCTTGGTCTATTTCTGATTTTAGGCTTTCTTACAATCGATTATGCATCTTTTATTTGTAACTTTTATTCAACCTTCCAAAGCTATATACATTTCAGATTATTTTTTTCAAACTAGAAAAAAGTAAAGATTCCAAGGTCGCATTTGCTTTTGGCCAGTTTGGTTATGGTCAATCTAGTTTTTAAATCAGTCCCCGCATAATGGGTGCTTAAAAACATCTAAAAGATAAATTCAAGGATAAAAAACCATTCCAGATGTGAATGGACTTTCAAAAATTATAAAAGATAATACCACATAAAAATGGCGGGTTAGGTAACATGTCATGAAAGACATTTCGAGTTGTTTTGTTACCTGATGATGTATTAATAAATTAAGGACTAAGATATGCACCAGATAAAGATGCCTGAATGCATCAGAAGTGTGTAATCAGGTATTCACAAAAATCTTGTCATTATAAGATAGCAAGGCGGTATATGAACCTTGAGATTGTTTCAAAGCTTCATTGACAGCATCATTAACCCGGTTTAATATCTGCACACATTACATATAGCTTTAGTGAAATCAAAATCAAAGAACTTGAACCACGTAGCTCAATAACCATGTAAAAGCAAAGTACCAATCAAGAACAGGGCAAAGTTGGAGTGTTCCTCGCCAGTAATTAGGATCAACCAAACTGGTGAGCTGAATACCGAGCCGGACTGGACCGACAAACATAGTGAGCTGAATAGCGAGTTGGACTGGACCGCCAAACATGTCATTGGATCGGGCCTTAGCGGTGGTCTTGGGGCGATTGTGGTGTTGGTGCGAGCGGTGGGGTTGGTGAGGAGAGTGTTGAGGAGATAGAAGAAGACCAGATCTAGATTTTGTGGATATTAATTGGGAATGAGTATTGAAAAACATGGGCGGGTCAATGAAATATTTGGGTGGAGGGCAATTTAAATTTGGGGAAAATTTTAAGCGGGTTGGGGAAAAGTTAAAATTTGGGATGGAGTATTCAAACTCAAGCCTATCAAATGAAGTGGTAATTATTTAATGTGTTGAGCTCAACCTTATAAAAGTTTGACTCGAGTTATTGTTGAGTTTTCGAGCTTGTAAGTGATATATATATATATATATATATATATATATATATATATATATATATATATATATATTATGTAAGCGTACTAAGTGTAAATAGTTAATTATAAATGTATCGAGCATGGTTGTCCGGATCCCGATCCTGATCTTAGGATCTTATGATTTTACGATACTGCAAAGCAAAAACGATCCGGATCTTATGTAGGATCTTTGAAAGCTTAAGATCTTATAGGAACCCGATCCTGGCCGTAGGATCTTAGGATCTAATCCGATCCGATCTTACTTTTCTCGAACTAGCAAACTAAAAAACTACAAATTTATGAATTGTGTTTTGTAAAATTGAAAAAACAACATGTTATAATCTTCTTATATATTTCATAACCATAATTTAGGACAACATTTCAATGAAACATTTATATAATTTTGTGTTTAATTATATATATAATAATTTATAAATTTGTATAATATTACAAAAGATACTTAAAAAATGCATTATGGTAGGATCTTAAGATCCCGATCTGATCTTACGATCTCGATCTTGCAAAGACAAAATTGATCCTAAGTAGGATATGATCCCGATCTTGAAAACCTTGGTATCGAGATTTTCGAGCCGAAGGTGAACCGAATTCGATTATTAGATTATATTTCAATTTTAATTTGTGTAAGACACCCACCTTTACAAATAAATCGAGCTTTTCGAGTGATTAAGCTCAAACTGAGTTCAAACTTTCTCGATCCCTGATAACATGATCGGGAGGTCCTTGCATACTTGCTTCTTATTAATTTCTGGGACAAACGGTACACCTACCAAGCCGGTGTAACCCATGCATGACCGCCTTTAATAACTTCAAATACAATTTATATAACATTCAATTCACACTATATATAACTATTATACACCTACAAAGCCGGTGCAACCCATGCATGACCGGTGATATAATGGCTAATTCACATGGGTCATGGGTCATATGCATTAGGTTGTCACTGGTCACATTCAATAATGGGTATTTGACATATCATATGGGTCATATGCATTAGGTTATCACTGGTCACATCCATGACTGTTGATCATTGGGTAATTAACATCGGTAACGGGTCATGTGCATTAATATTGGGTTGTAGTGGCATGTCACATATGTTATCAACCAATACATGATTGGTGATCGACAATAGGTAATTAACATGGGTCATGGGTCATGTGCATTGGATTTCGTTAAATAAGACAAATACTATACAACATTTTATACGTTTTGTATTTTTTTTTTTACGTTTTAATCCGTTTGTAACGTTTTTCGTCCCTTTTTGACCGTTTTCAATCGATTTTGATCGATGTCGCTAGTTTTCGACCGACGTTGACAATTTTCGACAGATTTCGACGGATTTAGACCGTTTTAGTCCGACTACGACCGATTGCGACCCTTTTCGACCGATTTCATCCATGTTGAATATTTTCGGCAATTTTTGCTCGTTTTCATATGTTCTAAGCTTCTCTGAATGTTTTCCTCTGTATTAAAACATTGTGAAATGTTTATTACGTTTTCGTACATTTTTGTACTATTTTTTCATTTCCATACGTCCTTCTCCTTTTTATTCGGGTGATTCGGGTTGAAAATATTTGGCTAACTCGGGTACGGGGTCGGCCCGATTGACCCGAATAAGGATTAATGGCCGTCAATTTTTGATCTTCTGTTATACATACGGCTAATGATTTGCACACTCAAAAAAGTTATTTGAATACTCAATGTACAAGCGGTTGAAGCAGTGTGTTTAATACTGTACAAGTATTTAATGCACAGATGGAGTGTCCTAATCAATTTATAAAGTGTGCAAATCAATTCCCTTTCACATAAACCCCAATTTAACACACTCTAAAAAATCATAACAAATCCCAAATCAAAATCAAACTAACTCATGTCGTTTTATCTTTTTGAAGATAACTGCAAATGTGACAGGCCAGCAATGGTGGTAACATCTTGGACACCATCCAACCCTGCTCGACGTTTCATTTGCTGCCAAAATCGATGGGTAAGTTATCAGATACGTTTAGTTTAAAGATTATTAAGTTTAATGTTTAATATACTATGTTTTTTTTATTTTAGAAACCGGGTACGAAGAAATGTGAACAATTTGATTGGTATGATCCAGAGGAGGAATGTGATTGGTATAAGATGCATTTGTTTGATATTTATAGCAAACTGAATCCCAGACAAAGGCGTGAGGTTCAAATTGAAGTTAATCGTCAAAGAAGGATTGAAGAATTGGAGGTAGAGTTGACAAATGCCTTAAAGGAAGTCGGTTTTTGGAAATCAACACTTTGTGTGTTTGCAGTTGTGGTTTCTTTGGTACTTGCACTGAAGTAGTATAGTGTTTACGGCCAGCATTGGTGTGGTTATGGATGTGGATTCTGCTGAGAATGATGATGAGTATATGGTTGCTGATAATCAAGGTAATGAGGTTGTTATGGAAGCAACAATCAAAGGCATGGGAGATTCTACTGCTGGTGCAAGTGCAGAAATTGCCAAGGAGGATACTACTGCTGAGGAAAATGTTCCTATTGCTAGTGATGATGACGAAACTTTGGCCGAAGCAATGATTCTATTGAAGACATGATTTAAACAAGCAGTGCCACAATCACCACTACCAACAGAACAATCACAACCACCACCACAAGAACCAAGAGTACCTGTCAAAGGTGTGGTGATTAGAGAACCAACTCAACAAATCAAGAAGAGTGTACAAGAGCCAAGTTATAAGGGTAAAGGCAAAGGTATTATGGTTAAAGAGCCTAAGCATGATCCTTTAAAGGATCTTCCTTTTGTGTACTAGCCCAAACCCAAGCAACTTGAAGTAGATGGAGTTGCTGCAAGAAAATTGGCTGCTTTGTTTGCAGAGGAGAATCAGATGATACTTGAACAAAGAAGGAAACACGCTGAAGCTGAGGCCAAAACAAAAGCACTCTTGGATTCTTGGGATGAAGAAAGGATTAAAGGTGATGTTGATATTGCACTGATGAAACAAATAAAAGAAGAAATGCAAGAGTACACTCAAGAACAAAAAGTTGAATGGAAGAGGAATTATGAAGCTGAGAGGAAGAAATTTTATCTCAATCAAAGAAAGAAGAGAAAAGTGCTCAGTCGTCCAACAGTTAAGCAAAAGAGGAAGTACTATGAGTACTATCTAAACAATATGAAGGGTTGGAAGCTTGTTCAATTAAAGCGATACTCAGATGATGAGATCTTCAAAATGTATGGAAGAGCCAAAAACTTAATGTAACTATTTTGAATGTATTGGTCACATATAATACCCTTATAATGTGGCCATAAACATCATTTAGATACACATTTCTGATATGGTGTGACTATTGTAAAGCCTATAGTTACAATGTGACTATTTATTTTTTATTATATTTATTTATTTTATTTTTATGTTTTTTTGTAAAGCCTATAGTCACGTGATCGTGATTCAATTAGGTGTGACTATACACATTTTTGGCAAGCAAACATACACTAAACTTTAGACACGCATATTAACCAATGTGACCATATGTATCGAATTTTCGTTACACTTAATCATGTTTCTATGGTTTAGTGTGACAATATATGACATTTGGTCACACTCGTCAAGTGTGTGACATATATATTTTTCACTATTAAATGCATATCGTGACTAACGCTTCAAACTTACTTTCAGTTGTCACACATTTCAAACGCTATGTGGCTAAATATTCAGCAAAGAATAGCAGTCACGTTTAAATAATGTGTGACAAACTTGACTATATAATTTAGTCACATACACAATTACTTCATGTGACCATATATCTAATTTGGTTACACTCTTCAATTGTGTGACATATATTTGTCACATATGTATATTTGTAGTGTGACTAATGTTTAAAGCTGATTTGTATCGGTCACACGTCCCAAATTAAATGTGATTAAATGATCAAAAAATATTTACCAGCTACCCTCTAGTCACATAAATACATAAATGTGTGACATATATCTTCCGAAATGGTCACACAAGTCGGATCGAGTGTGGCTGTTTATTTTATTTTCATACATTTAGTCACGTAAATATCTTACAATGTGACCGTTTGAAATCGACCATGTGTGACGAAAGGCCATTTTTGTACCAGTGGGTTGCACAGCTAGTTTATAATCTTCTTCCATAAGAATCTTGTGTGTGCAAAAAGTCGAGTCAATTCCCTTAATGTCTGCTACACTCCATGCAATTACTCCTTTATATTTCTTCAAAACTCTTAAGAGTTTATCTTTTTGCTCATCTTCCAAGGAGGAATTTATGATTACTGGCAGTTGATCTTCTCCTTATAGGAAAGCATAATCTAAGTAGTTTGGGAGTTCCATGAGTTCTAGCTTAGGTGGTTCGACGATGGAGGGTTTCAGTTTGTTTTCGGGTTTACGAAGCTCGAGTGGTTCAGTGGTTCCTTGTCCAGGATAGAAGGATACCGCGCTAACCCTTTCTTCCTTCTCCTTCTCAATTATGGGAAGGAAAGCTTCATCTCGCAACCAGCTTTCTTCGATCTGTTCATCAACACAGTTGTCAATGACATCGGTTAATTCATCGACCTCTCCGATAAAAATATAGCCGGTTAGTAGCTTCGAGAGAAAGGTTCATTGTATCCTTAATATCAAACGTTAAGTTGTTGGTTCCCACTCGTAGAGTTAATTTGCCGTCATGAACCTCAATGACGGCACAAGCAGTGGCAAGAAATGGTCTTCCTAAGATGATGGGTACAAGTTCATCCTCCTCCATTTCCAAGATGACAAAGTCAACCAAAAATTTTAACCTCCCAACTTTAACTAGCACGTTCTCGCATATCCCCAAGGGATATTTGGCTGGTCTATCAGCTAGCTGGATGTTTATACGGGTTTTCTTCAATCCGGAATACCCTAATTTGAGGAACATTGAATAAGGCATGAGGTTGATGCTTGCCCCTAAATCAGCTGGAGCATTCTTTACCGATAGAGATCCTATGGAACAGGGCAAGGTGAAGCTACCCGGGTCGTCTACCTTTTTTGGTAGACCTCGTTGGGTCACCACCGAGCATTCCTCTCCTAGGGTCACAAGACTCTCGAGTCTCTTTCGGTTGGCAAGTAATCTCTTGAAGTATGTGCTATACTTGGGCATATGGTAGCAAGCATCAAGGAGGGGTATGGAGACTACCGAATCCTTTAGATATGACAAGAATATTTTATTATCATTCTCAATCTTTTGATTCTTGAGACGGGATGGAAATGGGATTTTCACAGGTTGGTTGGGTGGAGCAAGTGGAGATGAGGTCATCTGAGGGGGTTGCTCGGGGGTCTCATCGCTCACATCACCTTCTTCCCTGTAAGGAATGTCTGGCTCAACAACAATGGGGTGTTGGTTTGGATAAGGAGGGTCCTTAGTTGTTGTTCTGGCTCGAGTAGTAATCGTGAGTAGGGGGTCTTTTTGGCTTAATTGAGGCTTGTTACGGCCATCAAGGGTAGCATTGAGCTCTTGAAACCATTTTCCCATGTCATTTTGTTGTTCGGTGATGAGCTCGTCAAGCCCTTTCAATTGTAAGGTTTTTTCATGGGTGAAATGTCCAAGATCATCCTCAAAGGTGCTCTTGATTTTGAAGTCAGGACCTTTCTCTCCCTCCTCTTTTCTTACAAGATTTCCCCAAGGGGTAAAATCATCGTTTTGGTAGAAAGTTAACAGGGAAGGATCATCGAAAATGTCATGGCTTGACAGGTATGCATGTTCGGTAGTGGTTTCTCCTCCGCATTCCTCTATTTCATGTGGGTCCCCACAGTGGTCGCAAATCAAGTATGGATTTGATAGTTGTTTAGCTGTTCGCGACCCTGCTAGGTATGATAACCTCTCGTGAAGCTTCCTTAACTGATTCTCAGATGAGGGTGGTTGCATGATTTTGGATATACTCATAGTCGAATCGGGTTCATCCCAAGTATCGTCTTGATCTTGAGCATATTCCTCAATCCTATTCTACCCTTCCTCGGCGCTTAGATTGGTTATTTTTCCTTTTATCGAATTATTGATCCCATGCTGGTCATTTTGGGAGACGTTGTCATAGAAGATTTGGACAAGAAGCCAAAGTTTGATGCCATGATGGGGAACTTGCCTTATTAGGTCCTTGAATCTAATCCATGATCTATATATGGGTTTGTCTTTACCCTTACGGAAACGGAGGATCCTATCCCTAAACACTGAGATTTTTCCTACAGGGAAGAATTTCTCGTAAAACTTAGAGATAAGTTGCTCCCATGTAAAAATGGACTCAGAGTGGAGAAAGTAAAAATCTCGGTTTTGGAAGGAGTAGGCGGAATTATTTGCTAGTCAACTAACCCAATTAACTAAAGATGCAATCAAAATAAAATAAACTAAACTAAACTAATTTGTGGTGTAAAGAATAATGAGAAAATTGTGTTTACTTAGATTTCACTACTCCTTAGCTATCTTTTATAGGTTGGTTAGCTTGTTACAATTGCATGGATGACGGGTTATATTCCTTAATATCATTCGTAGGGCTGTGTACGATCTTCTCTAACTCTATAAGCTTCTACCTCAATCCTATGTCGAGCCGGCTAAAAGCTCCTAACGTGGCATCCTGGAAGTTACTTATGCATTAAATATAACCAAATAATCGTAGTACACCTCCAATCATGTTTCTTAAGACATTCAAGCAAGTTACCAATTGGAAGTCTGCCAGTTTTCTTAAGCCTAACATCGAATTCATTCATCCACAACAATTATAAACAAACAACCAACCCATAATCAATATCTAAGTTTCATTACATCTAAGCAAACACGAATAAAACCTAGCCTAGCAAGTTAAAGAGAAGACAAGCGTAAGATATAATCAAACAACACATAGACATATTAAATGATTTGGTAAAGTACTTATCTTCAATTAAGCATGGAAGAAATAAGGGGTTGAAACTCTTGAAAAAGCTGTAAAATTCGTTTAGGGTTTATTCCCTCAAAGTTGCACACTAAAAGTTGCACACAATGAATGAAAACTAGAAAACTATATATAGATTTTACATCAAGACGGCATCAAGAGTTAAGTCTGACGCCGTCAACTCGCCACCAAAATAATACTCGTAATGCCTAGATCCACTTCTGACGTCGTCACTCTATTTGGGTTCTGGGCCCTCACACTTTATGATAACTCTTGATAGCCTTGGAATTTTTGTACATGACGTCGTCATACCACCTTCACAAAACATTCTGGTGAATCATGTGTAATTGATTTATCCACCCTTTTGTCAACTCATGACGCCGTCACTAACACCTTGTGACGCCGTCAAAGGCAATTTCCAGCATGCTTTTGAGACTTTGTCGTTTTCTTCACTTTTTCACTCCAAAAACGTCCAAAATGCTTCCTTTTGTAAAATTCCACGGAAAAGTACCTAAAATGACAAAAAGAACGATTTAGGGCAATATTTGATCAAATAATCTCGACTTTGGCCTAAATGACCCCCCAAAAGCGGTACACTTTACGCTTCATTAGCAGGTGACTGGCGGAACCCAACGCATACACGGGCGGACCCCTGTTTTGGGTTCCGTCTGATCCGTTGGGCCAAAACTGGGTTACCCAGAAAAATGCACTGGCGGAACCCTGTTTTTGGTTCCGCCAGTTCCGCCAAGTCACAAAAATGAGACAGAACAGGTGTACGGGGGTCGAGACGAAATCCAAATTTTCTGAAAACTCTTGGAACATGAAATTTATGGTATAACTGTTTAGGAAATGCAAAAAATAGATGTAGAAACACTCTTACCATTAGATTTTGACCGGGGGCTGGCGAATCTCACTATACTTAGTGAAATTTTCATAAACTAGAAAATTTGACAACATTTCAAATGTCGTCGCCTTGTATAAATAGTCAAACCAATACATTGTCCAACAATACTAATGGAGCATAGAAGTACAAAACAACATAAACCACATAGTTTAACAACTACAAAGTTCTAAAACTTAATTATCCCAAACGCCCCTTAAACACATATCTCACAAGCGGTCCAACTTCTTCTTCATATTTCCAGTGTACCTTCCAATGCACTTCCACATTCCTTTCATTTGCTTGAATTCTTCGGACTCATTTTTAATGGTAGGAAGTTCTTGAAGGTATTCGAGAGGAGCTAGCTTAGAGTTTGGAAGACCATCGTCTTTGCTCATTGGTGAGGATGAGGATGAAGGTGAAGGAGAACGAAGACGTTTCCCTTGAGTCTTAAAGACTCTATTACCACTAAGAGGAAAAAAGGTGTGAGGAATGAGAGAATAATCAAGGCGTATACCCTTGTCATTTGGTGGAATAGGCGAGACGGCTCTAAAGAGGCTGGTGAGAAGCATCCCATATGGGAGAGCGGTTTTTCCATTTAGAGGTATATCAACCATTCTTTTAGCCATGTAGTAAGACAAATTGAAGGGTTGTCTAGTGGAGATACTATAGAGCATACAACTTAGAAACATGTTCACATGATCTCTATTTCCTACAGAACTTATGACATTAACCCTAAGAACCTCTTCCCACTTCCAAAATTGAGGTTTAAGTTCATTAAGTTCACATGACAAACTTAATGATCTCTATTTCCTACAGAACTTATGACATTAGCCCTAAGAACCTCTTCTCACTTCCTAAATTGAGGTTTAAGTTCATTAAGTTCCATTCCAAATGGGTCTTTGTTCACTTCACTTCCCGAATGATTTTTCCTAGTGCTGGAAGTTCTTACGAAGAGATGGTCACGAAGCACTTCCTTACTAACCTGAAGAGTGTCATAAGAGAGATCCTGTTCAACAGTGTCTAGAGTAGAGAGTGGCCATTTGTCCGTGTAAAGACAAGTGCCATTGTTTGGAATACCAAGGATTCTAGCGAATACATCTAGAGGTAAGATAGTTTCGTGTTGATTGATAGAAAATTCCATGGATATATGACCATCTTCATCACTAGAGAGATCTAAAGTAGCATAGAATTCTAGAATGAACCTAGGACAAATCGGCTCATCAATATCTAGGAGACACTCAAAGTTGATGGTAGCTAAGTCTTGGTGAATGGAGTTTCCTTCTAGGAAGGATAGATCAATGGTTCTCCTCTCATGAACATAACGCTTCTCTAACCCCTTAAAGACATTGACTCGGTGTGGAGTAAGACCTTTGGTCATATGGTGTTTGGGTAGATACTTGAGGGTGCCTTTGTGATCGGAGTATGTTGCAGGAGGCATGTTGATTCCTAGAAAGCATGAAATTTTACATTTTAGTTAAGATCAACGACTTTTATAATGAGAATGATCTAGTGTGTGTCTTTATCCAGGCAATGTGAAGATGTGATTATCTGTTAGGTCACCATTTTACCACATAAACACTAAGATATCTAGAGAGAGAAAGTAAGTAGAGAGAGAGAGTGGAAGGAACACCTAATATGATAATAAGAGACTAATGATATTACTAGTGAACCAACCTCTTCAAATGAGGTTATACAATACTATTTACAGGTAAGGATTAGGGCTTCACCATACTTAGACAATATTACATACTTAGCCCTTAGACTTTATCCAAACCTATAAACTAAGCATAAAACTTTATAAAACATATAAAATAACTAACGTATTAACTAAATAATGCAACCTATAACAAAATTCAATGACCGACACTTGAAATAATAAAGTCTATTCCCAACAATCTCCCCCTAAGTGTTGGTCATCAAAGGTTGCTCGACGTCGTCATCTTCTATACTTTGACTTTGTAGTTGACGTCCTCAAAAATAGTTAGCAAAAATCTTTCATCGTTCTTTGTACTTCGTTCTTTGTTGATGTGATGATGATCATGTTATGAAGTTGTCTGCCGATCGTCACTTCTGTGTCTGTGGTGGTTGTCCGCCATTCCAACATGCTCATACATCTAAGGACTTTGACTTTCGAAAGCATGAAGTTCCTTTGCATACTCTAAGATCTTTGGTCTTTAAACTTTGCAGATTCTTCTTTTTGGCGTAGAATCTTTCTTTGAACTTTGTGGTGCTAAGATCTTTGGGGGAGCTTTCATTTGCATCAAGATGTATGTATGAGCATGCTGGAATCTACCATCATGGAGGTGATGTACCTGCAGGTAAACAGTTAGCAATAATCAACCGGTACTTACAGATAAGGAATTAGAGCTCGTCAACAGCATAGTGTGAAGACTCCTTCTAATCCTTATCAAGGCCGTTCCCATGTCAGATACTCCCGAAGGAGCTTACGAGACCTACTAAGTAGCTCAATGACTGGGTGAGTCGCTGGGGATCACTCCACGACTGTAGACCGCTAAATAACCACCGCGAACACTAAGCGTAACCCTTGTGGGTTTACCAAAGTGAGCTGCTGTCAGGGCTGTTTGATGTTGACCCTGGCAGGAATTTCCGTTCAATCATTGAGAAATACATTTGTAATTCTCTCATAAACGTTCTCGGCAGATTGCTAAGATCTGCGAAGGACTCGATAATTTACAGCTGGTGCCCATTGATGTAGAACACCCGTTGTAGAAGTACTAAGTGTTCCTAAGAGATCTTTGATGTATCTCATGGATCTAGACTCGATAAGTGCTCACTTAGGTTTCCTATACGGAGACTAGGGAGGGGTCTCCTGCTTCAATATCAACTATCTCTAAGAGATAAGTCGATAGATTACACTAGTTCCCCGTGAGAATGAAACAAGCTCTTTTAAGAGAACTTGAGTGGTTAAGAAGGTTTAGTGCATTGCGTCACTGGGTCCATGACGACTTTATCTTCAATACTGGTGTTGCCTTAGCAACAACCAGTAGCATACGAATTGAACCCGGTGTCTGCCCTAAGGTTGAACATATGAAGGGCTATTTCTTTTCACCCTTTTCTTTACTTTTCTTTTTAATTCCTCAACTCCTTCTTTCCCCTTTCATTCTTTTCTCCTTTTTTTGTATCATACCTAAGGACTTCTAATTCTAACTATTGGTGATGTCCTTGGGTAAATACCTCCGGCTCTGGCGGATCATAGGACGGTTTTTCCTATCTTAATCACCTTATAACTCCATGATTATCCGACAATAGCCAAGAAACCTTTGAAAATCTCTCAAAGTATTTGTAATTATCAAATATTTGGTTTAACACTTTGAGAGTTTTGTGTTAACTTATGAAGGGCTCCCCCTTCACATGTGCTCATAAGTATTTAATAAATTTGCACATGCGGGAGGAGCGAGCACTTTTAGAATTGATCCACTTTCAGTGAACAAGACCGATTCGAGACACGCTTACATCACTAGTTAGACTAGCTTGAAGTTATTACCCGGCCTGGTCAAGTCCACAGAAAGTTTCTCGAAACGGTACATTTCTACTAAGACAAATCCTTTTCGAGACACGCTTACGTGGCTAGTTAGAGAGTTCCATTGTCAGCTTTTAGGTGACAACTAGCTCTAATAACTAACTTGATGTTATTACCCGTCGAGGAAAAGTCTTTTCGAATTTACTAACTTTATGTTTCGTCAATTCCTGGGTGAATCTGAGTCTAGCTCGCATGAGATTTGACTTTTAAGCAACATTTAACTTTCATATTTTAATCACTTTTCTTTTCTCCCCCTCAAAAATAGCATATAAGATGTTGTTTTTGAGAAACATTTGATTAAAATATGCTTTTTGAGTATTATGGGGAGAAATCAACAAGAACTTTTGATTTTGAGAACGATGAGTTTTCAAGTGCTCCCCCTCAACAAGTGAATACTCATTGAGGTGAAATACTTGTCTTTTGAGCAGAATTATGAAAATCATAAAATGTTTGATTAATTCTACTCAAAAGTAAGAAGCCTTCGCTCCTTATATAAGGATTGAGGCACTGATGCGTACCTCAGGGTCCATTAATTACAAGCACGGGTTGTACACTGTTATGTGAGCACAAACCATAGTCATTGATTTTGACAAAGCATTTTGATCTCAAAATACTCCCCCTCAAAACAAGCATGTGTTTTGACATTTTTTAAACTGTGGATCGAATTGGGGAGTAAAGATTTGAAAAATCTTGAGCAAAATTTTGAAAAGTTTTGAAAAACCTTTTGAAAAAATTTGAATAAATTTTGCTCAAGATTAAGAGAGTTTTAGATAAGCTTTGCATGAGAACTTCTTCTTGTTTTCAAGGATAAGTGCACGTTTTGTTTTTAAGAAATGGTTTAACAAGGCACTTTCCTTTCTTTGAAAAACCGAGTTGTACACTGAAATGAGTGCACAAGTCGTTGTTTTAATACAAAATTAGTTTTCTTTAAACAAAATTCTCCCCCTCAAATAATGAATGTTATTCGAGAGAAAGTCTTCTTGAGCAGAATTTTGAATCGTATTATAAAATACTTTTTTAAAATTCATGAGATGATTCTGCTAAAGGTTTTAGAAAACATAATCAAGTGTTATACAACAAAGAATGTTTGAAATTCAAAACTCTTTTACTGTAAAAAGTTGTTTGAGACCCGAAGTCTCTCTTTAGAGTTTTAAAATCTGAAAAAGATTTCCATCTAAAGTTGAACCTCATGGGTTCTTTTTAAAGATTTGTTATTGTGATGAATGGAAAACTTCCGGTATTTGGGATGTACAAATCAGAGACATTCTTTTATTGAAGCCAAAGCATTCCAGATTTTGAAAATTTGAAAGGTTTTGAATGACTTTGCTTTGGTCTCTACATTTGCTTTACTGGTGTAAAACGAGAGTGTAGAGTTTGGAAAAAATTTGTTTCTCACCATTTTGAATCCATTTACCAGTTTAGCCTTTAAACACATTTTGTCCTTTGACCTCAAAATATGTTCCATAAGAAACATTTTGTCGAATGTTGAAATTTTGACATTCAATGGGATGACATGTACTTGCACACAGAGAAAATGCATCAGGCACAAACAAGTATATAGATGAATCAAAAAACTCATTCTAAATAAGTAGATAAATTTGGAATCATTGCAGAAAAAATTTCTTTTCTCCCCCTTGAATTAGCATATTTTGTGAAACTTTTTGTACATTTTAATTAGAGATCATAGAAGTTTTTGAAAATGAGTTCTTAATCCGAATGATGAAGAAACATTATATCCTTGAAGAATTATGATGAGGTGTGCAAACTTCATGATAATGTGAAAAGTTTTCTCCCCCTCAAAACATGTTCCATTTTGACAGAGTAAAGCAAAATTTGTTTTAATGAAGGAACATAGTTTTGAAGTTACGAAGTTTGTACACAGAGAGAGATTTTTTTTTTTTTTTTTTTTTAATTTTTAAAGAAAAAAGTTAGATGTTTGACTCACTTAGTTTTAAAGAAAATTTTGCAAATCATCTGGAGTCAAACACCGCATACCAATATGGTGAACTAAATCAACAAACCTTGATGGAGGTAATTATCTCGCATGTGAGCAGGATCCAAATTGTGTGTAGACGACTCAGTAATGTCAGAAATGAGTTGAGCCGGTGCAAACGGATTAAAGAACGCTTAAAGAACGCCTCTGGGTTATGCTCTGCGGTTTGTGGAACTGATTTAGGTATGGAGTCTTCAGCTGATTGTCGTGAGATGGACACGGTTTGTTCTGCTGTTGTTGGAGATGCAATTTGAGGACCGTCTCTCCCAACCGTTGTTGTTGTTTATTGAGGTGAATTAGGTACTTGAATGTGATCAAGATGTGCAGCGGAAATTGGTGAGACCTCAGAGGGACGGTTGACAATCGTATCATCAAAAAATGGAGCAAAAATGGTTTCCACTTCCTTGCGGGTGAGAGACAATTGTTCAGCCGAAGAGTCTAGAAAATTTAGACGGTTGAATGCGGGTCCTAAGCTGTTGTGCTCAGAAGCCATTACATTAAGCTCGGGTCCGAACCTGATTTGTTCCGAAGCCATTGCTGAAGAATCTGTAAAGAAAGAAAGAAGAGACAAGAAAATAGAGAACAAGGATCCCCAAGAGTAACTGGGTTCCATATGTTATAAGCATAAAGATGTAGTGTCAATTATCTTCTTGACACTCGAACACACTATATCAATGATTTCTTTTCTCTCCTCATGGATAGATGTTGTGGGTTTCACATTAATTTTGGTGCAACTGTCTAAAATCTTTCCTGTAGGAATCCACCTAATACCAATTGATTTGAAAATTCTACCTGTGGGTACCCACCTAGTGTTAGATCTAGGAGATGTTCCTTTTAGATGCAGTTGAATGAAATGTGGGAGCATCACTTCTTTGAGAAAACCTATGTCCTATGTTGATCCACTTCTTAGGTTTCTGACTTATGACTTTCGGTTCAACGGGTTTGTTTGTCTTAGTCGATTGAGCCTTTTCAAGTGAATTTCCCTTTTGAAGATATTTTAAAGCACAAACAACATGATTATTTACGCAACTACTCTTAGAAGCTATCCAATTCCTATTAGTTTGTTGATTACTCTTAGGTTTTGGTGTGCAACTACAAGCAGTGTTCTGTACTACAGTGGAAGGCATCACATGAGGTTTTGAACCTAGAATTCCATCCTTTTGAAGTAGTGCCTTTTTCCTAGCCTTTTCTAGATCATAGTTCTTGTACATGTCATATTTGCCATAAAACTCATTACTTTTAATGCTCGTTTTAGACACTGTTTTCGAACTGATCCTAGATGAGCCAGGTATAATCACGTTTTGAGATTTAGCAGACACAGATGCATTTTCCTTAGGCCAAGAATGTGGAGTGACTGGTTTTGTCAAATTGTTATTCTCAACAACTTGGGAGTCAAACCGAGGTTTTGAAAATTTAGGTCGTTCAGATTTAAATGCAGTTGGTTGTCTAACCACTGATTGTTTTCTGTTTGTTTGAGAAGGTTGTTTCCCCAAGATTGATGGTTTTGCAAACTTAGTATCCATACTCTGGCCAGTCAGTCTTCTTAATTTGTTTTGTAATGCAGCATGTGCTAACACCTTTTCTTGAATTTGACCTTTTAAAAGCTCATTTTCTTTAACTAATGTATCCACACGTTTACTTTGTTCATTCAAAAATTGACCATTGTTGCCCGAATTTAGAGATTCGTTTTGCATTTGAAGTTCAAGTGAGATGCAATGTGCCTCTAGTTTTGAAAAATCTTTATGACACTGGGCAATGGTCTTTTTGAGAAGAATGTTTTCTGACTCAAGAGTTTTGTATGATGTTTCAGCTGTTGGATTATCAGGTAAGGACTCAGACTCAGAATGTTTGTTAAGACATTGTACAACATTCTGGTCAACCTCTCCTTCATTACTGAAGTTAGGTTGTTCAGATTGTCATTTCTCATTTGTAGGCATAATATGATCAACAGTAGATTGTACCTCAACCATTTGCTCTTTGTCAAAGTTCGGTTCTGTGTCATAGATGGGTATGACATCTTCCTCATCCATCTGTTCTTTGTCAAAGTTGAGTTCTGAGTCATAGAAGGGTCTGATCTCTGCACAGTCTACATCTGTATCATTCCCCAATCTTCTGTTGTCATCCTGCTCATCTGATTTTGTCCCATTGCTTTCCACGACAGCCAAATTAGCTTCCATTACATCAACTATATGAACTTGCTCTTCATGAATCTGCAACTTCCTTTTATTTACCCCTTGTTCATACTCTTCTTTGTGAAGTACTCTTTTGGCAATTGACTTCTCAATAGCATCCATGTGTTGGAGCAAGACATCTTTGAAGGTTTGAGCCTTGATTCGAGTGAAATCAAAAAAATTCTTGCTTACATCTTCACAATCATAATTGATGAAATGTTGAAACCGTTCCTTGAGCACTCTGAATGCGGCCTTGGATTCATTCTCGTGAAATTCTTCTGTAGTAAGTTGTTTTTCAAGTTGATTCACGTTGTTAAACATCGTATTAGTGAAAATATCAACTTCTTCTCCAAAGACGTCTTCAAATAAGAAATTGAGTACACGCTCGGAACAATCTTCAGCAAAGTTATTGCGAGTAAGGAGTTTAAGGTGTGTCTGAAGTAATCTAAAAGATGTCATGTATTTCTCAAATGGATCTTCAGAATCATCAGTATCATTTGTGTCGTACACTGGGTCTGTATCATCCACGTGAAGTTCCTGTATGTTTGCCATTAACATCACATCTGCTGTATCGGCTTCCAAATCTACATATTCATCATCAGATGGAATATCTCCCATGAAACTTTGCAAAACATCATTGAGATTACCCCCTTCAACTTCCATTTGACTAAGTGTGGCATTGTATTCAACATTATCGTCAGAGAGTGAAGTGGAATCATAATCTTGAGCTTCCACATCTGCAATATTTTCCGTATATGCCAAAAATGCCATGCTCAGTTCGATAAGATCTTCTTCATCATCAGTATCTTTCATTGTGTTTAAGCATTCAGAAGTTGAAGTCATATCGCCATTGCCTTTCTTAGAAGATACTTGACTAAGCTTCACCAGATTTTGCAGAAGAGATTGCACATTATTATGTAGTGTTGCAGGATGGTACTGTGGAATAAAGAAAGGCTCAGGTGCATTCGGAGGATTGAAGAAGAGACCATTTGGAGTGTAAATTAAGGATCCATGGTCAACAACTGGAGATGGTGGAGCAGGGAGAATGGTCTTCAGTGGATTCATGCTCAAGCAAGATTCAAGAATTTGCTTCATTCTGTTGTGATGAAGTTCTTCTGTATGATGCATAGCTTCAAGATATTTCCACATTTCATAAGCACTAGCTTGAAAGTCCATATACATGTAAATTGAGTTGGGAAGTGCCACTGTTATGAACCATACAGCCTGTTGGTCAGCATCGTACTGAACAAGTTCAGTTGCATTCAAATCTTCATCAGTTTGTATTCTGATAATCCCTGTTGAGTCAGCAAGAAATATCATTTTGTATGGACCATCTTGAATGGATTTAAGCATGAGATCTGCAGCAGGACGATCTGTGAGCCATTGTAAAAATCTCCATTTCTAAACAGTATACATTCCTGGTAGCAACATCAGAGGCCTTGATTCATTGCCAAAGAGCAGAACATGGCGAATGAGGGAGCTGTGACTTTGTTGTTGATGATACTGTTGCTGATGAGAATATTGGTGAGGAAGGTAGTTGGAAGAAGGTACTGTTGCTGATGAGAATATTGGTGAGGAAGGTAGTTGGAAGAAGGTGATTGAGACGTTGTAGATGACATTGCTCTCCCCCTTGATTGTTGCGATGTAATCGAAAAAATCAAGCAAAATGTCACACGCAAGGTCGAAATAGTGATTTCTGGTTTTCCCTCCAAAATAAATTTGAAAAAAAAATTCTCTCCCAAAATTTGAAAATCACTATGAAATGCAATTATAAGGTTGCAAGAAAATTTTGAGTTTCAAAAATTTTGCCGCCAAATTTCACCGAAAAATTTTGAATTTTGGCCTAGAAATTTGAACGTTTAGTCTACTGTAGAAAATAATTTTTTTTTTTTTTTTTTTTTTTTTTTCTGAATCAAGAAGAGAAAGATAAGAAGGAGAAACTTTGACAAGATGAGATGATGTGATTATGTTAATTTGGATCTTTAAGGATAAGTAAAGGTTTTAGTTTTAAGTTGATTAGATAACTTGAAAAAATTTGTGTTCTAACTCGGTATTAAACTGAGTGAAGCTTAACTCGGTATGTTATTAGGTTCTGTCTTAACTTAACTCGATGGTTTTCAAACTCGGTATGATGAGTAGTTTGGAGTCTAACTCGGTATGTCAGTATAAATTTCAAACTCGGTATGTAAATGAGAAAAGTTCAAACTCGGTATGTCATGAAATTTGTCAAACTCGGTATGTAATGAGAAAAGTTCAAACTCGGTATGTCATGAAATTTGTCAAACTCGGTATGTTGATTAAATTTGAGCAGAGTTTCCCTTAGTAAGTTACCACAAATAACCTTACTCGATGAACGATAAGGTAATAGGCTAACTCGCCAAACGTAAGTCCAAACTCGGTAAGTATTAATATCCTAACTCGATGAGATATAAATCCCAAACTCGGTATGTATTCAAACTCGGTAAGTTTGAAACTCGGTATGTATTCAAACTCGCTAGAAATTCAAACTCGACAGAATACTCTAACAGTAACCGGATTTGACAAAAATCACTTTTAAAACCTAGTTTTTCTACCAAATCAAACCTAAATCAACCTATATTATCCCTTGGCGAATGATACCACTTGTTAGGTCACCATTTTACCACATAAACACTAAGATATCTAGAGAGAGAAAGTAAGTAAAGAGAGAGAGAGAGTGGAAGGAACACCTAATATGATAATAAGAGACTAATGATATTACTAGTGAACCAACCTCTTCAAAAGAGGTTATACAATACTATTTATAGGTAAGGATTAGGGCTTCACCATACTTAGACAATATTACATACTTAGCCCTTAGACTTTATCCAAACCTATAAACTAAGCATAAAACTTTATAAAACATATAAAATAACTAACGTATTAACTAAATAATGCAACCTATAACAAAATTCAATGCCGCCACTTGAAATAATAAAGTCTATTCCCAACATTATCTTTGATACATTTTGATGCTCAAAACATTTTTATGATGCAAATTTTGTCTTGAAACACATGATGACTCAAACGCTTCTAATTCAATGTAGTTTTAATCTAAATGTACCCAAAAATGCATATAGGTTATGCATTCTCTTTATCATTCAAGAGTTTTGTGCAAATGATGTTTACCTAATGTTTTTCATTTGTTTTAACAATGTGATGAAGTGTTATGTCCTAATTGTGAAAGTGACTTTTTCAAAAGGGTTTTATAATGGATGTTTGGCTAATTATGATGTTGCTTAAAGGATGCAAGAACATAATCAAGGGAAAGCATGATTAGTTTTGTTTCTAACTAAGGTTTTACAAAATTTCACAAATAGTAGCATAAACCCTAAGATTTTAGATATTGTGTGTAAATGAAAATGTTATACTTAGATCGGGAATGCAATTATGTTAGTAATACTTACAATTTTGCTTGGATTGAAGAATGATTGAAGAAGAGCCTTAATTTTCGTGTGTGGTGATGTTTTGGTCGTGAATAGTGGTAGTGAATGAGTAATAGTTATGGGTTAGGGAGTGTTTGGTTTAATCCTAGAAAGAAATTGATCTGCAGAGTTGGCGGACCCAGCGGAACCAAAAAGAAGGTTCCGCCCGTTTAGTTTAAGGGTTCCGCCACATCAGCAGAGATGAAAAATGTTTTGATTTGCTTTGAGTTTTGTGATTTTATTCTAATGTTCCAAACTACTATGTAGGTTCCATAAGTCCTAAGCCAAGCCTAAGAAGGTTGAATGGTTCTCATTTAAGAGGTTTTGTGCAAGTGTTGACAATGTGATTTTCGTATGAAACTTTCTTGGTTGAGATGTCCCTCAATGAACATTTTTACCAAGGCGATGATGATGAATTCCAACATGTTTAGTGAGAGCACATTGGATTGGATTATCACTGAGATCGAAGCTTTGTTTGTTGTCGCTTAAATGATGAAGATGACATCAAGCGAGAATATGAGGTTGAACGGAGCCTTCTTGATCTTAAGGAACTTGTTGACATGCTTTTCAGCCCGACATGGCTTTAGTATGTTGAGGTAGCATGAGTCGTTTGTTTCTTAGAGAACTATGAGGTGAGACAATGTCCAAATAAAAGTACAAATACCATTTGTGCTTTTTCTATTAACATAGTCACCGACATAATCCAAGTAGGCATACACTATGGTGTCTACTTTCGTTCCTTTGGGATACCATAATTCTTAAATGTTCAGTAATCTAAACGTTCTTTTAACGGCTTCAAGGTGGATTAGGATCTTGTTGAAAGCGATCACATAGACAAATACTAAACATAACTTCGGGTCTACTAGCCGTGAGGTAAAGTAGACTTTCAATCATATCTCTTTATTTAGTGTTATCTACGGATTCACTTTTCTCATCCTTGGTGAGACATAGAACACGTAATTCATTGTGTACTTGTGAGAAAATAGGAATGTCTTCTAAGTGATTATTCCTTGCTTTTTGGAGCTTGCGAAAAGTCTTTCATAGTGTTTTTATCTTGACTTTGTTTATTTTCTTTCCAACATCTTTAATTATTTCGTAAGATTCAATTATGATTTTACTCTTTGATTGAGACGCTAAGGTCAAAAGTTCATTCTTATCAGATTTGTTTATCTATACCCAAGATGCTTGTTTTAAACCAATGTTTGACACGAGACAACATATGTTAATTTCAGTTTCATCTTATGTCTTTATGGTTCCTTTTATTAATGTTCCTAATGACACTAATCTACTGAATGACTTTTAAATCTTTTAGCAAATTCTCTATTTAATAGTTCATCTTCCTTGTCATTTCCTAAGATCTCTTATCTTACCATTATTCGATTTTTCACTAAGTCATCATCTACCGAATGAGATGTTTTTAAAGAAGATGGTCATTAGTTGAGTGTTAAGTTTAACGATTTCTCGATTCATTAGGTTTCTTCGTTTAAAATAATATAACCTTTTTTATTATAAAACCATCCAACAGTTATGTCTCCATAAAACTTGGAGTTGAATTTTTATGTGCAAAATCTTGATGTTTTTAGAATACAATGTTTTCTTCAAACATATTAAATTGTTTTGATGTACTCTATTACTTTTTGTATGCTTCATGTGAAGATTTATTAAACGAGATTTTAGGATATGATTGAAAATTCAAGTCTTTGTGTTTAGATGATATTATCTCATAAATTGCTTTGGAGCATTTTATTTATTGAATTTTCAAGCATCATAAAAGTGTTGGTCATCTTATCACTTAGGAGATTCTTAGTTACCTCACTTGTAAACAAGCATTAAGTGAGACTCACTCAAGAGTTCCAACTTTCTATGTCTGAGGGCTAAATAAAATGAAGCACCTTATGTCTCCCATTCATTGTTATGTGGAAATCCTTTGACCACAGAGGATCCAATCCTCGTTATAACTTACTAAAGAAAGAACAACTTAAGGTATGAACTACTAATACTACACACGATTAATCTTAAGCAAAAAGCATGAGACAACAATAGGTAAGTTGAAATAAGGCGTACCTTTTAAGTTCCATAGAGAAGCTACCAAGAAGATAATCATTAAGCGTTTTGACTTGTAGGAAAGCTTGGAAACTCAAATACTTATGAATCCAAGGAGGTTAGACAAACATGTAAGAGCATAGAACATGATATCCTTAATCCTTTTTATCGTAAGTTTCCATTAGAGATTGAGTTACTTCTAAACCTCTCTCCTAGGCTTAACAAACTTTACTTGCTTTGTTTTACTTGTTGATGATGCATTCAAGTTAAATCCTAATCCGGTTTTATCTCTAAACGACATTTGACTTTTCAACAATCTTTCAAGAGATTTTGAACTTTCTTCAAATTTAACTAACATCTTTCCTTTTTCATTTTGTCTTTTAATTTCATGTTTGTAATTTTGACATATTTTGCATTCTAGATCAATTTCAACATTACTCACAAGTCTAGACATTTTATCTTCCAACATGATTTCCTTTTAAAAATTGTTCTCGACAGATTTTGATGGTTCATTGTTAAAGATTGTTTTTAGGTTAATGTTACACAAATGTTTAGACTCATTTTATAGTTTAGAGAATTCTAAGATGAATGTGTCAAAGCAAAAGTGTTCAGTTTCAAGTTGTACCTTGTTTGTAGTTTTATCAAATTCATAACTACAAACTGGATGGTCGTCTTCATCTTCATCCGTGTCACTCCATGATTCGTCAGCAAGTCCTCTTTGAGCTTGACACAAGTTTTCATCTTCACTTATACCTCCATTTAAAACATTTAAACTCATAGAACTTGTATTTATTTCAACTAAATGTCTATCTATTAGGTTTTCTAAGACTACTAATTCATTTGTAAGATCAAGTTGATCATCTTTTACTTGACATATTTCTTGATGAAAATTTAATATATTTTTTCAAATGTTATTAGCCGTTTGGCAAAAATACACTCTTTCATATTAAATCTTTGGTAGAGCTTTATAAATCATTATCTTAGCTTTAGTGTTTTTATCAAATTTAGGATAATCATCTTGATTTTCAAAACTTGTTTTTGTTGGTTTAAAATCACCAATGGAAATAATATGCCAAAGATCTTGATCAATTGATCTCACATAGTTTTCAAATTTACTTTTCCATTCAAGGAAGTTTTCTTTTTCAAATAGCGGTGGCCTTTGAATAGATTGCTCTTAATTGAGATTTTCAAAATCCATGGATCGATCCAAGTTTTAAAATAATATATTTTAAAGATCTTGAGTAACGTAGCTCTTGATGCCAATTGTGGAAAACTAGATGGGGGTTGAATAGTTTACCGCTTTTTAACTTGTTAATCTTTGAAAAGCTTTACGTATAATCAACGATTCTAACTAATTAACAATAATTAATATGCAAGTATAAAGAAAGAAACGATCAAACCACAACACGATTGTTTATCGTGGTTAGGCTACAAGGACTCTTTTTCATTGCCTTACTCCACGCCTTGAGTTTCCAACTCGACAGTTTCAAGCACTAGTCAACAAGCTCATTTCACCGGTGGAGAAACCCTTACAATCGTCGCTTACACTTTATCCGGTACAAAGCTAAATACCGGGTTCTAGTTCAAGGTAGAACCACAACGTCGCCTATCCACTATTTCCGACACTAAGCTAGATGTCGAGTTCTTTTACAATGGTACAACCACTCCTATCACTTAACATATTTTGAGGACTAAAATACTAATCGATCACTTCTTAACAAAATACAAATGAATTATAAACTACAAGCGTTTACACAATAGAAGTCTAACAAGTCTTGCAACGTTGAGTTGAAACTTGTAACTTCTCGAATGAACTTGTGAACTTCCTTTCTACACAAGAGAATCACACAAGTGAGTTGCTACTGAGTTAGATGAGATAGATGAATGTTTATATGCAAAGTATAGCTAAAAGTGATGAGAGATTTCTTGCAAATGGCTTGGTATTTATAGCCAACCAAACCATCAGACTGGCGGATCCGGCGGAACCAAAACAAGGGTTCCGCCGTTGTAACCCCAATGTTCTGCAAGGTCAGACAGTCAAAGACTACAAGAAATCTTTCATGTCTAGCAATTTCAAATCAGGATTCTACAAGTCAACACACAATAGTTTGAGTGAGAATCCTTCCAAGATGTGTAAGAGATCTTATGGATAGTCAACATCAAGATTTAGAAACCTTTCCATAAATGCTCATGATGCATGCCATGATGTCATGTTATATTTTCTATATTAGGAAATATAACAATGTTTATGTTTAATATAAAATATAAAGTCTAGTTATACAAAGACTAAAACTAAAATCATATTTTACTAAAAACTAAAGTTTACACTTTGTCGTTAACAAAACTTAGCAAAAATCGTAAAATATAAATAACGTTTTTAGGCGATATTTGTATTAACAGTATCTACACCCTTCCCTTTTTGGTTTTGCAATTGAGCTTTCAAAAAATCAATTTGCTCTTACATGTCCTTATAAGCACACTTATACAATAATTTGTCATACTTGCATTCCTCTTTTTTACAATAAAGTTGGTTAAAGTAGGACACGTTTTCATTTTCAAGTTGTATAAGAGCATTCTCGTAGTTTGAAACAATTTCAGAAGTCTCAACAGAATCTGTTTGTAAAATGATGGAAATAATATATGTGGTCATAACTGCTTCAAAGAGATAATCATTCAGGTTTTCCAATTCAATGATGTTTTCAATAATTTCATTAGTTTTCTTCACTAAGTATTTATGATCCTTCGTAAAGTCAACTGTTTCCTTAAAAAATTCTTGTTCAAAATGAATTACCCTCGTATAGATGTTATTCAACGGAGGAACAATGTCTTTTTCAAACAATTTTTCAAATCGACATGAAAACTTGAATTCCAAGTGTTAACATTCAAGCTGTTTTTGATTCGAGGGTCCTTTGAAGTTTCTCAATTCTTGTTTTAACGTTATACAAAAATCTGCTTGCAACACTTGTGTGAAAAGTATTGCAAGAAAATATTTGTTTAATTTTTGAAAGATTTATTGAGACAACTATTTGTTTTGAAACATGTTTTGAAGTACTTGGTTTTTCGGAAAACTTTTTGGATTCTCTGTTTGTGGAACAAAAGCAATTTCAGAAAGTTTGTTAAGCTTGTTGTAGTCGAATGGTTTTATTTCTGTATTCTTTTGTTTCATCTTTGATCTGCCCTCTTTAGTAAGTTCTATTGTTTCTTCGGAGTCCAAAACAATAAGAGGCCCATGATTATCAAACAAGGCATTACCATTATACAAAACATTCTGTTCTTGCTGAGCTTTCTTGAGTAAGCAAGTGTTCACAACCGAGAGTCATTTTCTGTGTCGTGTGATAAAACGGAGTTGGATTATAGTAAGCATATGAATTGTTTGTCTCGAGTGACCAGTTTTAACAAGCAAATCACACACACACACACACACACACACACACACACACATATATATATATATATATATATATATATATATATATATATATATATATATATATATATATATATATATATATATATATATATATATATATATATATTTAAGGGGCCATTCATGTGAGAAATCTAATTTTTGTAAGAATGCAAGAACTAATACTAGCCACTTATTTTATCATTCTTTAGGTTTGATCTAATGGCTAATATTATTCAACTAAATTTTTAGAATTATTAAAAAAAAATTCGAAAAATTTTCGAAAATTTTTGTGAAAAATTATCGAAATTTTTTTTGAAAAGTTTTCGATTTTTTTTTTTTGAAAATTTTAAAACATTTTTTTGAAATTTTCAAAAAAATTTTGAAACTTTTTTTTTGAAAACTTTCAAAAAATTTCTGAAAAACAGATTTTTGAATTATTTTTTTGCGAAAATTTTTTTTCACATGGGATGAAAATTTTTTTCACATGTGACAAAAAAAAATTTTCACGTGTGACGGATTTTTTTTTTTCACATACGACGAAATTTTTTTTCACATGTGTCGAAATTTTTATTTCACACGTGACAAAAAAATTCATGAAAATTTCCAATTTTTTTTCACTTGTGACGAAAAAAAATTTCGCAAAAAAAATTTTCAGAAAAAAAAATCGTAAAGAAAGAATTCGGTATCGAAATAAAAATTTCAGAAAAAAGGTTTTCGGAAAAAAACTTTTCGGAAAAAAATCTTTGGAAAAAAAATTTTCAAACAAAATTTTTTTCGAAAAAAAATTCAATAAAATTTTTGAAAATTTTTTTTGAAAACTTTTCCAAATTTTTTTAGAAATTTCAAAAAGTTTTTTTACTAATATTAGCAATTAGATTAAAGTTAATTGAGGAAAAAATGAGTGGCTAGAATTGCTTCTCGCGTTCTTATCAAATTTAGATTTCTCATTTGAATAGTACTTCACTATATATATATATATATATATATATATATATATATATATATATATATATATATATATATGGGAATATATTGGCTACAATTGAATTGTAGCCAATTAGCTACAATTTGTGCTATAAATTATGGGTTCTGTGGGCCCCTGACATCTTTCTGTGGGTCCCTGATTCAATTTCTTGTTTATTTTGGAAGAGGATTGTAGCCAATTGGCTACAATAATTGTAGCCAAGTTATCCCCTATATATATATATATATATATATATATATATATATATATATATATATATATATATATATATATATATATATATATATATATACTACATTATAATGTATTTAGACCATCTAAATTCAGAAGTCTTAAAAAATAAGACCAAAAACATTTCCACAAAAAGAAAGTTACATATGAAGAGGTTTCAACCCAAAGTTAAATGTATTAATTTTGCTATTAAAAATTCACACTTGTAACATCCTGAAAATTAAATGTATTTAAGTGTCGATTTGTAACTAACTTCGAATATTTATAATATTTTTAAATGTATTCTGAATTATTATGTAATGGTTGAAAAAAGGGTGTATTTTGGCATAAAATTGTCACAGGGTACCCGCCGCCGCATTGTACGGGTACCCTTCTATTATACACACACACACACTCACACACACTAGAACTGTACTCGTGTAATGCGGCATCAGGTACCGTTTGATTATATTTTACGTTATTTAGTTACACGTTTAGTTGTTTTCATGCTTTATAAGTAGAGATGTTAGAGATGTTAAGCCAAATAATTTTAGTTTGAACAACCAAACGCTTCCTAACAAACTTACTAATCAACTTACTTCCTAACAAATTAATTTTGAAATCTTTTTATAATAAGTAATAAAAAAGTCTAAATTTTAAGTTTTTCTCAAGTATTTCGTCTAGAAGTTTATTTTCACGTTTGGAAAAATCAGCCTTTAACTTTTTCTTTTCTTTTTCACGATTAGAACAAGTTATTTGTTGTTTAGAATCTTGGTTTTTCAGATCAGAAATTTCTTCTTTTATATATTTAATCTTCTTGTTTGAGTTGACATCAAGTGTGTCAATAACGGATGAAACTATAACAATCACCAAACTATATCAATAAAATTCACCAAACTATATCCATAATCGAAACCCATAAAATTAATAATAACCAATTATTTTTCTAAAAAATAGGCAACACATAAAGGTAGATCAAATTTTCGGTTTTTGCTTGAAACTTTTAGAGCTAAGACCATAAAGTTTCAAACTTTACCATATAAGCACGAAACTTTGTTTTGTTTGAACACAAACACCCAAGAAGATTTTATAAATGGTTTATTTGATCAAGTTTTTTTGAAACAAACTTTTCACTTTTCGCATTAGGCTATGGTACTAATTGTAAGATCCCATATTTATCAACTTAAACACAAAAGATGGTGACTTGATGGTGGTGGTGTTGTGGTGGTGTGATAGAGAGAAAAGGAGAGGAAGAAATGAGGCTTGTATTTCACACACTAGAACACCTACAAGTACACACACAAGTGAGACTTGTGTGTATCCTTATACTACCCAACGCCTCCAAGTGGGCTTGCGTTTAGGTTTATTACTCGTGGTTTAACCTAATAATACAGAAAGTATTAGAATAAACTAGTAGCCTATTTGCTTAGTACCTAAAGCCCCAATACTAGACTCTTACATATTCTCTATTAACGTTACATAGTTCCTAAACGTACAATGACCATCACTTCTATTACTAAAAGTAATGCTATCAGAAACAATGAGCCGAGAACCATGACGCAAACATGCAACTATAAAAAATGTAGATGCAATTACACTAGGTTTTTATACATATATGATAAAAACTACGTATATAAATTTGAAATACAAACCAGATGTGGCAGTGACGGGTCATTGATACTAAAATATGAAATTAGCCCATGATACACGTTTTGGATTTTTGTTTCATTAGCTATCATTTTCTTTGAGGTTATCTTCACGGTTACAGAGTTTTCGAACAGCATAAGGGCGCCATCTCCGGTGAAAATTTGTTAAAAAGATTTACACATGGATTATTACAAAGTATAAAATCAACAAGTACTTTTATGATTTTTCTAATTGTGTTGGCAGTTATACTCAAGAAACATATCGTGTGACGTTTTCTAAACATCCTAAGCTTATATGCGTTTTCATATACGTACACTAAGAAGGTAACAAAAACGACCAAACATAGAAACTATAGAAAAGGACTCTATTGTATTACTTATATATGCTGATATGCATAATTCTATTATTGTATTACTAACAATTCCATATTCTTTCCGCAATAACTTCTCAGTGAAAACTAATAAATGCCAAGTACGCTAACAATTGAATGATATAATGAGTTGGACATTGTTATGCAAGCGTTTATAATTTACAGTAGTAATGCACTTTTATTACTTCATAATATTATCAAGATTGACAGAAATTAACATTTCAATCATTGTTTAAACATAGTAGATACGAAAGGAATACAATCATACATATGAAGTCTAAATTGAAGACACGAGGTATATCTATAAGATAAATATGACTGAATGAGTTTATAGGATATATTAGTGTTAAATCGACAATAGTCACCTATTTGAGCTCATTGAGGACCTCATTGGTGTCTTCCGCATTAGAGTTAAAATGACAACATATGCCGATGTAATAAATCGAGGGAGCTTTTAGAATTTAGAATCTAAGTATATACAATGTAAAGCCGCTAGCTAGATTATTTATTTATGTATTATGTGGTACGCGCGTACACACATTCTCTCTTGCATCAATGTTCAAAATCATAGTAAAATATAATAATGAAGACGATAGACTGGTGTTTTATAATGTGCATCAATATTTTTGGTGTTGACCAAGTGTTGGCTTGACAAAAGTGGAGAAGCATGATCCACCGGTCCCGATCGAACCGGTATGAAAAGTTAGTCTCTCTGACTTTCCAATTGCATGTTGGCATGGCCGCCCCAAACAACTTTCTCTGCAATTTTTTTAGTGCCTTATTTCTGGCTTCCTACTAGGAGACAAATACAACGAAAAGTGGGGTTCATTCATTTAATAATATTAAATGACAATAATAGAATGTTACCGGATTGCGAGTCCATCCTCATACGAATATTTGAAAAGGAAAAGACACTATTTTTAACACGAGTAAATGATACACAACATCATCAATAGATACAGTCATACAGAGTATACTTTCACGTCGTAAATATTAAGGTTGTCAGGATCGGGATCGTACATACGATCGTTTTTTGTTTTGCAATATCGTTATTTGTAGGATAATATCGGGATCGTAAGTTCACATGAAAAAATATATAAGTTTTGTATAGTCATTGTAGTTTTATATTTTTATATAATACTTAACCAATCTACATAGATGATAAAAGAAAATTTTATATGTTCATGTATTATAGTAATAGAATATTAGATATATTACAATGCTCACTTGCATAAAGTTACTAAATACGTGCACCTTCTTCTTGTTTAATGTTTTTTTATTATAAGTTTTTCGTGATAACATATAGATCAATGCAAAATATAGTATTAATTTATTGGTACGTGATTCTATGACATTTTTTTTATTATAATATATAGATTAATACAAAATGATAAATGAATTGTATCTGAAAATAAAACGACATAATTATTATTATATATATATATATATATATATATATATATATATATATATATATATATATATATATATATATATGTAGAATCTAGATCAAATAAGATCAATCTTAAAGTTGTAAAAATAAAATCCAACTAAAATTTGAAAAGTGACACTCTCATTCAAATAAAATTTAATTTTTGGTTGAGTACAACTAAAATTGTTAAAGTTCTGATTGTTTTCTTTTTTAAATTGACGAAACCAAGGTGATACACTTTTGATTCGACATGTAATGTATCAGGTTAAGGTGATACACTTTGATTAGACATGTAAATTTAAAGTTGTGTATCACTAATCCAAACTCATGTATCAGTTGGTTATTAGTTGCTAAAATGTTAATTCGTATTAATACTTTATTTTTTGTGTATTATTGCTAATATGGTTATTCATAAAATGTATTTAGTGGTTGTTTAGACTAGATCTTATTTTTACAACTTTAAGTTTGATCTTACATTAACCCTACCCCCTATATATATATATATATATATATATATATATATATATATATATATATATATATATATATATATATATATATATATATATAGATCAGGTGCGGATTTTATTTTTTCATACGGACGTACGGATGAATCTATACCGTCCAATCCAGATCTGATCTTGACTTTTTGTAAAAAAGTCAAGATCTGATCTTAATATCACCGTAAGTTTTAACCATCAAACCGATTTTTTTTATTTTTGTTTCAGCGATTCTTAATTATTCGTTGTCCTCTTTAGTTTTTTAATTTTTTCATATCTTTTTGAATTTCTTTTAATAAAAAAGTTATAATGATATTAAAAAACGATGATGGCTTCTATGATATCAGAAGTATGATATTTAAAAACGATGATGGTTACTGTGATATTAAAAAAATGAAAGAAAAGTTGTTTTACCGATTAAAAGTAACTGAGATATTAACAATTTTACTTAAAAAGTCACCTTGATAATAATAAAAACCTTAATATCCCTGCTTTTTTATTACGATATTAAAAAAATTGGGGTGATATTAAAAACTAATAATAATAACTTTGATATTAAGAAAATATGAGTATTAAAGTGATATTAAAAAAAACATAGTATCATATTTTAACCATGAAAACGATTCTTTTCTGAAATTTTTTCAGCGATTCGTAATAATTTTTTGTTCTCTTTCTGTTTATTATTTTTTCAGATTTTTTTAAATTATTATTTCTGTAAAAGTCTCTATTTAAGTCGCTATATAGCGACTTAATTAGCGACTTAAATAGAGACTTTTACAAAAATAGCGTCGCGTTAAGCGACTTAGATGGCAACATTTCTTTGAAACAGCGATGCAAATGGCGACAAGAAATATTGAAGTCGCAAATTTATAGCGACTTATTTTATGAAGTCGTTATACTAGTCGCTCTTTTTAGCGACACATGTCACGAGTCGCAAAAAATTTGCGACTCTTTTACAGCGACCCATCACCTAAAGTCGCAATCATAAAATACGTCGCTAAGAAAGTCACTAAAGGGCTTTTTTCTTGTAGTGATATATATATATATATATATATATATATATATATATATATATATATATATATATATATATATATATATATATATATATATATATATATGCGCGCGCGCGCATATGTGCAACTGCCCCGTTTATTCATCACAACACGAATTTTATATTTATCAATTCATTAGATGTTTGGTTACAAAAAATTATTATATTTCATTAGCCTTAATAAAGACAACCATCCTTAGTGTTACTCTTTAAATGTCTTTAGCATATAATCTGTCATCACTATTAAATTTGTTTTCTTATTCTACCTAAGAAACTAGAAGTTTTGGCATACTAGTGAGGATAGTGTAGAAAGAAATGATCATTGAAAATTTGATTTGTGAATCATTTTGGATTGTGACATATGATAAAAGTAAATCCAGGTAATATCAAATAGTACTCCTTCTCAGTTTTGTGTGGGTCGCAGTTTGAAAGTGTCCATAGTCAATATCATGGGCCCAAATACACTTCCATTTTTTCTAATTTGGATTCCACTCTTCAGTAATTCTTTTTATAGATAATTACCTGTTTGGCTGTTTCCTAAAAGTATCTCGAAATATAACAGTACACGCTATACTACATACAAAAATGGTTCACAAATAGGGGTGTTCATCGGTTCGGTTATCGGGTTATTTGGTTTATTCGGTTCGGTTTGTTCAGTTAATTTTTTTTTCTGGGTCAAACCGAAAACCGAACCGAACAGAATTCAAATTTGATTTAACCGAACCGAATAACCGAAAACCGAACTGAATAACCCGAATTACGTAATTTTAATAATTTTTTAATTTAATTATATATATTTTTAGAACAATTTTTTTTTTCAAACTTAAATAATGTTATATTTGTACTAAAAAAGACTTTTAGTGATTATTTTTATATATAAATACATAAAAAATATATATATAATAGTTATATATTTTCGGTTTTCAGTTCGGTTTTCGGTTATCATTGCCAAACCCATATCCGAACCGATAACTGAATATTTAGTTCGGTTCGGTTCGGTTTTGACCAATTCGGTTCGGTTACAAATTCGGTTCGGTTTTTTTCGGTTTGGTTCGGTTTCGGTTTTCGGTTATCGTGGATATTACCCGATCCATGAACACCCCTATTCACAAATGTGTCTCTGACACTGAAAGCGAAGAGCGGGGCTAGATGTTCATACACGGCTTAGTTGATCAACAAAGTGGTGAGAAACAGGGACGTCAAAGATAACAATATTGTCCTTAAAAGTCTCCTTTTTTCTCTCGGTAAGGTAGACGATCATAAGTAAAGACCTCCAAATTCCTATAAAGGTTTCCTGAGTTCAAATTGCCGTGTACGTAATAAGTATCGAGCATATATAAGTTGCATACGAAAAATACAAGTAATGTATGCAAACAAGGTTTGGGAGCCCGAGCGTTGCCACGTGGATGTTGTGTCAAAGTTTAAGGTTAATATCCAGAAGCTTGGGTGTTCGTGATCTAAATTTTGCGTGGATTATCGAGCACAATCTCCGATTAGATTGTTATACATAAATATGCTCCAAAAGGTGTAAGTCGGTGGGAACACCCCGATCTAATACATCTTTTGATGCCAACTGGACCCTTCCCCAAGGACCCGGCTTCAAGCAATGAGCTCCTGTCCCAGCGACCTAATTAGCCAAAAGTTGGGTTCGAACACTGGTCAATCTCAAAATAATCTTCTATAACCGGTCAACTGAGCGTTTGTGGATGGAGAATGGTACCAAATCGAGCTTCAGTCACTCTTGTACCGGTCTAGAAAGCCTCGGATGTATTAGATGATAAATTAGGCTAGGTCCAGTATGTTTGTAGGCTTAGGGTTGGTTAGCGTTTCATTATTTTTTATTATTATAATTACTTTAACATACATACAGGGTTAACATCCTTTAACATGGAATTAAAGCGGGTATAATTCAAAACCTAGTCGGCCGCCATGAGCCATTTTTTCTATGCCACCACATCAAACCTCTAACCTTATTTTTTATGGTAAAAGATCATTTGAGTACTAAACTTTTTTTACATACCAAGGGACTAATATCCACTATCCATCTTTCCTCCATCTTTATTTGATCTAATGGATGAGATTAATCCCAACAATTTAAAAAACCCACTTTCATCATTTTTTTTCAAATATTAATATCTTTCAAACCGTTAATCATTAAGCGAAAAAAAATATACCGTTACGACGAGCATTTAATTATCTTTCTATAGATAGGCTATTTGATATATTTTTGACATTTTTTTTTTCACGTTTTTTTTCGTGGCCGAAAAAATCTTATATGATATTACATATCATATCATATACGATATTACATATCATATCATATGTAATATCATATATGATATGATATGTAATATCATATATGATTTTTTCGGCCACGAAAAAAAGCGTGAAAAAAACGAAAAAAAAAATTGTCGAAAATATATCAAATAGCCTATCTATAGAAAGACAATTAAATACTCGTCGTGATGGTGTAATTATTTTCGCTTAACGATTAACGGTTTAAGAGATATTTACATTATAAAAAATGGGTGAAATATTAAAATGGTTTTAATCTCAACCATTGACTTCTTTTTAGATGAATGGTGGGGATGAGTCCCTTGGTATGTAAGGAATGTTTGGTTTTTTAAATAACTCGACTCATTTTTTATTATTATAATTACTTTTTTTTTTAATTATTATTGTTGTTTCCACCTTCTCTATCAGGGGCGGACCTATGTACAAAGTTTGGGGGGGGGGGGGGGGGGGGGGGGTGGTGCCCTCCACGACTTGTCGAAAAAGTTCATATTTTAGTGTAAAAAAAAATTTTTTTGGACCTTTTTATTAAAGTGCACCCCTCCAAAAAATCAAATTGCCCCCCACCTTGAAGCCAAAAATGTAAAAACCTTAGGTTTTAGTGTAAAAAAAATAAAATTATGACCTTTTTATTAAAGTGCATTACGATTTTATCAAAAAAAAATTTTTTTGCCCCCCGTCTTGAAAAATCCTGGGTCCGCCACTGTTCTCTATCAATTATTTGTGCTCATAAACAAAGACATCGCCAATCAAAATCCATATCCACGTTTCCATCAATTGTCTGTGCTAATAAACCAACACGCCACCAATCAGTACCTCCATATTCACGTTTGTATTCATAAAAACCGTATATAGCGTATCCCTACACAAAATCCTAACTATTCTACATAGACAAACGTTTGTAATTCAAAAACAAAGTCCACAGTCAATATTCCTATTGGTAAAATAGCTCTAGTCAGTCAACAATCTTTAGTATATATGTTGCTTTTAGCGTTGCATGCAGTTCGAAGACTTATCTTCGTTTGCCGTGGGATGATTTGTTGAATATATATAGGTATTTGCAGCAACAACAATTGCACCCTAACAATGACGAACTAACAGCCCAAATAATCACGAACTATAACTCGAACAGCAAACGAAAACCACTTCAAACCGCAACAATAAACCTGCAACAAATAATAAAAGGAACAGAAACTGCACGGAATGACTCCTGTCCTTTAAGCTTTATACGGACTCGTATAAGGTGCTGCGAGTCTACAACCGTACAAGCCCCAGGATTTGATGCAGTTAACACGTGTTTATTCGGCAGCGACCGAAACCACACAAAACAATGGTGGTAGCATAGAACACGAAGACAGAGTATGGTTTGTAAACTAGTTTGATTGCTGTATGTTTTTTGGTGTCTGGATTAAGGAGAGAAAACCAACTATTTATATGCAAACTTTGATAGTTAGTAACCCACGTACCAAACTCCTCAATCCCATATTTTGTGCATGAAAACTTAGTGGTATGATGGATTAGTGGGAGTGTTCATGTATCATGGCATAATGTAGAGAATAATTAGGAAAAGACTAAGTCATCTTGACCAATCCATCAAAACCCACGTAATTTCTTAAAAACCATCAAATAAGGATTACTAGTTTATTTTATTAAACCCCCACCATACTCTTAATTGTAAAGTTATATAATAAAACTATACAACCTCAAATAATATCCAACAATCCCCCACCAGGTTGGATAGTTTTCTACTACTCTGATAAGTCATGTAGCAAAGTGTCACGAAGATTAAACCTTGCATTATATAAGTAGGTAAATTAATTGAAGTCGATTCAATGGTGTCCAAAGGAATTAAACCAAGAACCTTGTGATTTCAATGGCATACTTATACACATTTCTTATCGTGACCATTGTTTTCTCACTGAGCGCGAATATGGCCATGCGCTTAAATCCTGTTTCATGACCCTCTAAAAGAGAAACCAATACTCTTCATTCAAGGCGGCACCACCTCTAGATCATATAGGCAAAGCTTATATTACATCTTTGTTGCTAAGATTTCGCTAAAGCTTTGTTAAGAGGATTGACCTCAACCTCTTCTCGGCAACACCGTACTATCTTTACCACACATGAGTCATCTAAATCGATAGTACCTTCTATCATTTAATGACTTTGTTATTACTCATTAAACTCATGAAGTAGGAGCACTACAACTGAGTCGAGTTTCCATCATTAATTGATTCATTAATGGTTTCAAACTCATGTCTCTAGCAACTCTCACTAAATCTCTCGTCAGAAACTTAATGAGAATAATAATCACATCTCAAACACTTAATAAGTCTCTCGTCAGAGGCTTAATAAGTGCAACGGCTAAGTTTCTAGATCACTTAACAAACTTATCAATAATGGTACCATTCTCAAATATTTATCTCATATCATGATTTAAGATGAAACATTCATATCATGAATTAACATGAACCGCTTATTCTTGACTTCTTTCAAGAATTTATATTTCTCAAGTAGTGCTTAGACTATTTTACATAAGTCTAAACTTTATTTGATATCAACAAAGCCACAATCACATTACACTAACGTTTGGAACCTCATACACGAATGAATATTTATCAAAATTTTTGACAAATCATTTCTAGCAAAATGATTTATTTCATAAGACATAGGTTTTTAGTTTAGCAACAACAATACTTGTAACACTTTTGTTTATCTTGAATAATTAATAAATCTTGTTATGTAACAAAATTTTCTTTCAACAGAACACAATTAATAAACATGAAAGAAACACTAGCTTTCATTAATGAGTAAAACGATTACTCTAGAATTCAAATAAACAAACTGCAGTATTACGCTAGATTTGAAAACAAACAAACTGTTACGCTAGAATTGGAAACAACAAAACTTAAAACGACATCTACGATGAGAAAATAAAAAGGCGCTAGCCCGCCTTTGCTAGTGTTGAAATAAACGCTAGAAATAACTCGATCTTCAAGTGTTCACCCCACGAGATCATCTCCATCATCAAGGTGAACTTGAGCCACCTTGTCGGCAATCTCGGTGTTCACCATATTCACGTCACTAGTCCCGGATTTTCTATGTTTGCACTCACGAGCATAATGACCCGTTTCACCGCAAACATGACACTTTCCAAAACACTTTGATGGAGCATGTTTCTTGAAGTTGTTCCTTGTTACTCCGATTTTAGCCTTGTTGCGATCATTTCGGAACACTTTCTTCTTAGAGCTATCACCTTGCACATGATAGACACTTGACCCATTGTTACCCCGTTTATCTCTAATTTTAGCCTCTTCCTCCATACGAAGGTGCTTGAGAAGATCATCTAACGAATAATCTTCTGTTTTCTGCAACATTTTCTTAGAGAAACTTTTCCACGATGGGGGAAGTTTGGTTAAAATTGCACCCACTTGGAATGCATCACTGACGGGAACATCAAGTGATTTCAGTTTGTTCACTAGGATTTGAAGCTCATGCACTTGCTCCATAATCGATTTCCCTTCAATCATAGCATATTCAAAATATTTTGAAACCAAATATTTATTCGTACCTTGTTCATGAGTTCTATACTTAAACTCTAGCGCATTCCAAAGCTCTCTTGGATTAGTAACAGACACGTACAAATCATAAAGAGTATTGGATAATGCGTTCTTGATATGGCCACAACAAAGAGTCTCGTCCTCTTTGCGAATCATCCTTAGCTTCTCAAGTTCAGCAACTTTCTTTTCATCCACCTCTTTACCAGGTTCGGGAACCGGGTTACTTGGAATAGGAGGCAATGTTGGGTCCAAGACATAGTAAACCTTCATCACGATGAGCAAGAACTTCATCTTTTCAGCCCAACGAGTATAGGTACACCCGTCAAACCTATCGAGTTTCACCAACTCTTGGTTCATCATTCGGAGGTTCGTGAAGGAAGAAGATGCACCGATATCCATGTCGAGTATAAAGCTTAAAGAATGTTGAATATATATAGGTATTTGCAGCAACAACAATTGCACCCTAACAATGACGAACTAACAGCCCAAATAATCACGAACTATAACTCGAACAGCAAACGAAAACCACTTCAAACCGCAACAATAAACCTGCAACAAATAATAAAAGGAACAGAAACTGCACGGAATGACTCCTGTCCTTTAAGCTTTATACGGACTCGTATAAGGTGCTGCGAGTCTACAACCGTACAAGCCCCAGGATTTGATGCAGTTAACACGTGTTTATTCGGCAGCGACCGAAACCACACAAAACAATGGTGGTAGCATAGAACACGAAGACAGAGTATGGTTTGTAAACTAGTTTGATTGCTGTATGTTTTTTGGTGTCTGGATTAAGGAGAGAAAACCAACTATTTATATGCAAACTTTGATAGTTAGTAACCCACGTACCAAACTCCTCAATCCCATATTTTGTGCATGAAAACTTAGTGGTATGATGGATTAGTGGGAGTGTTCATGTATCATGGCATAATGTAGAGAATAATTAGGAAAAGACTAAGTCATCTTGACCAATCCATCAAAACCCACGTAATTTCTTAAAAACCATCAAATAAGGATTACTAGTTTATTTTATTAAACCCCCACCATACTCTTAATTGTAAAGTTATATAATAAAACTATACAACCTCAAATAATATCAAACATGATTTCAACAACAAATTAGTTATAGTTTTTCATGTTCTCTAGGCTTTTGCTCTAATCCGAGCATTCGTGATTTTGGGGCTCGGATTGCGAGGGGTATTAGATGATACATTAGGCTCGGATTGGGACGTTGTATTCTTGAAGTGGAGGTAAGGAGCAGAGTTTTAATAAGCAATGGAAAGCAGATACGGGTGATAGCAACAATTATGATGATGATTTTGGTCTCTCTCCTTCTTAGTTAAAGGCTGCTGGAATTCAAGATTTTTATCTTAACTAGGTTGTTTTATATTTTTGGCATAAATTGTATCTTTTATGCTAGTTTTTGGTTTGGAGGTCTAGTTGGTTGTAGCTAGTTGTCGTTTATGGCATGTTATAAATGATTTAGTGGTTGTGTCAAGCGATTGCTTGCGGTTAATGTGGTACCTTGACCACATTACATTCTTCTTAAAAGTTTTTTGGAGTAATATATTTTACCGGGTGAAATACCCTTTACCCAAAAAAAAAGTTTAAATAATACATATTACACAAGCAAGTCTCATAAAAATACGACCTTCGGTGGATGTGAATGATTGCGGTACTCCTCGATTATAGCCTTTTAGGCGAAAAGTTTTAGCTTTCAACTTAGTGAAAGTAATAGACAAGTAAAATGAGGTATATAGAGATTTTGTAGTAAATATGGGGTAGAACATACGAAGTGTACAAACCAGGGATGAGATTTGGGATGGAGTGGACAGTTTGGATTGGGCCTTATGATTTTAGTTTGGTAGGTGGATGCATATTGAAAATAACAACTTTAGGAGCAATTAGGTTTGTTCGGTTGATGCATATCGAAAATAGTTTTTGCCAACGACCAGCTGAGCTATAAAATATTACAAGGAGCTTGAGAATGCAAAAAATTGGATCTTTACTCTAGTCAAACCGACTAATTAAGACATAATTTCCTATTTCTATTTGTGATTAAAGAATGTGAATGTATTATAATGTTTTCACCAAGGGTGTTTCGTCGTGTCTGTTAGCTCGTATTAGTCATCGGGCTCAAGCCCCCCGTTTCTAGAATGATCTTTGTAATTATATATATATATATATATATATATATATATATATATATATATATATATATATATATATATATTGTATCACATTATCGTGGAATGAGGCAATCAAATCAATCATCATTATAACGTATTACATGATATCAGGCTTTGTGATCCTTTAAAAAAAATTATAATGATAATAACAAAACACCTAACCCTAAATCTAAACTCTTTGGCTACCGCCGCCGGAGGTTCGGAGGGCTCTCCTTAATCTTTATGTTTTTCTAAGGAAAAACACGCCCCGTTTGTTTGAAATGTTCTTTGAGAGTTGAAGTTTTAGAACCAACTTTCGTTTTCTAATCTTTCTGTTGTGTTGGTGATTTGTGCTAAGGTCACAAATCCACACATTATTATTGTGTTGTTCGTGCTTTAGGTCACCAGCCTATGTGTTGGTGATTTGTGCTAAGGTCACAAATTCACACATTATTATTGTGTTGTTCGTGCTTTATGTTACGAGCCTCTTATTTGTCTTCTCCAGTTGCGCTGCTGATGTTTGAAGAGTTTCACGCAAGTTATGTTTTTTATTATGTTAATGTTTTGTTTTTGTTTTTCTTTTCTAGTTTACTACTTCAGTCCGAGCTTTCGGGATTTTGCCGCTCAGACTGCGTGGGAGTGTTAGCCCGTATTAGTTATCGGGCTCAAGCCTGTTTCTAGAATGATCTTTGTAATTATATATATTGTATCACATTATCATGGAATGTGGCAATCAAATCAATCATCGTTATAACGTATTACAGTTTCAACCACTTCAAGTTGAGCTAGAACGTACCTATATATTACTATTATCTGCTACCGGTTGAATTACTCATTTACTGGTAAATCTTGAATACTTTAAAGACATAACTAAAACCTAAACTGATGATCTGCCGACTTGTATCCATTTTTACAAAATGAATACGTTTAAAGGTCCTCAACAACGAAAACCTGAGTTCATTTTAATTTCTGAAGAACAAGTTCCAAACTCTAGATTGTACATAATTCACCACTACAAATATCTCTCGTGTGCAACTGTAATTAATTCCTAGATAGATTGGAATCAATAACTGGTTGTGGAATTTTAGATATATATCGATTACATGAACGATGAACCACATAAATCATGTACATGTGTTCTTACATTTAGCTATTTTCTTTGTGTGGCATCATTGTCATTGAGCGTTTATGTGATTCAAGTATCCATACATGATTATGTGTTTAAGAAATAATATACATTTGCTATAAAGCTCATGATTGTTATAAGTAGCTGACTTGTCAAAGGGTTTCATTTAGTTATCATTCATATAAACGATGCCTGATTTCAAAGCAAAATAATCTTATTTCTCTCTCGAATTACAATGATATTCCAGGATTGAATGCTAGTTTGTGACTGAATAACCGTAGGTATATATATACGTACGTACATACACCTTTAATTACACTATCCGGTTGCAATAGTTACAGTGTTAATTCTATCACTAGTCAGTGTTATTGTAGGGTATAGCTGAGGTGCACAAATACTTTTTATTGCGTTAATTTGAAGTAAAGAACAAAAAGAATCCAATAATATCAAGAACCAATTCTTAGATTTAATTCACAAAATTGTTGCTTTTATTCATCTAATTCTTGACGGCATTCGTGGAACCCTGCCTGAATGCTTTTTCATGTCAAAAGTTTCATAATAATCAGTATCATCGTCGCCAAAATCATCTTCATCTTCAGTTTCATCAACTTGGTCTTTTACAATATGTATATCCTTCCTCCTACCAACACCATTCTTCAACCATTCGACCACCTCCGTCATGCTAGGCCTATTTTCTGGACTACTATCGGTACAAGCCATGGCTATCTTGACCACAACCTTTAGTTGTGTATGATCAAATCTGCCCTTTAATCTAGGGTCAGCGATGTGATCATACGCGTCCTTTTGTACAAATGGAGTAGCCCATTGTACAATATCACGCTTTATACCTCCAGGGAGCTTCTCTAATGGCTTTTTCGCACTTAAGATCTCAAGTAGTAGAATTCCAAAGCTATATACATCACAACTTTCTGATACTTTTCCCCACATGGCATATTCAGGTGCAAGGTAACCAAGGGTTCCCTTGACCCTTGTAGTCATATGAGTCACCCCATCTGGTATCAGTTTTGCAAACCCGAAATCAGCGACTTTTGCTTCAAAATCCGAATCTAGGAGTACGTTACTAGCTTTTATGTCTCTATGGATTATATGAGGAGTAACTTCATGGTGCAAATACCTAATAATTCCAATATTCACGCAAAAAAAACATTAGAAAAGATACTGTATGTAATTGTTAAGTTTATTTTAAATTATTTTATCCCAAAATAATTTTTCACTTCCAAAAAAGTTTGAAAATTTCTCATTCAACCCGTAATTACACTTATCACATAACTGCCTTTATTGTGTATTTTCAAAGCTGTCTTTGAAAGGGTGAATAGGACACCTATATCTTTATAAAAGCAATATGTGTTATTTATTATTTTTTTTTTTTTTTTTCTATATTATACAATTAATTACTTTGTGATGGAGTAAGCAACATAGAATTTATATATTAGCCCATGAGCTAAGAGCACTAGATGTCATATGGATTCATGGTTGATTCTATGGTTAATCAGAGGAGCTTACGCTAACCCTTCGGCTGAACCAATGGCTATGCTCATTCTTCGTGGCCAATCTAGGAGACAATCAGCTGCGAGTTGACCATGGAGGTGAGTGAGCAAGCTGTGGTTAGGCATATAATCATAGACTATAAGCCTTTCATCCCCACCAGCATAAAATCCTTTTAGTCCTAACAAATTTTTGTGTCTAACTCTCCCTAGAATCTCCACCTCCACCGCGAATTCCATTTCTGCTTTTGCGTTTATAGACTTTAGCCTCTTAACTGCTAACTGCAACAGGGAAAAATTATAAGCAAAATTAAATTTTATAAAACCTATACTAAACTCGTACCATGCTTATAAACTAAACCACAAAATAATGATATAATATGGGATTAAAGATTACCTCGGCACCTTTACTTGTTCGACCCCAATAAACACTCCCAAACCCTCCTTCACCTATCTTGTTATCGTTATGGAAATTATTTGTTGCATGCACAAGTTCTTTGAGAGTGTACATGTTCCATGGGAAATCCTTACTTATTTGAGGACTGCACAAGAAACCAAAATCAAGTAACAGGATCAACAGGATTCATATGTAATTACAAAACATTGGAGGCAGTTCTATATACCTTGTGTTAATTGGTTCTTGATCATCATGGGAAGTACAACAAAAACAATTTTTCATCATGTTCTTCATGTTTTTCAGTATAAAAAAATGAGGTAATTATAGATAAGAGATGATAGTGTTGATATTCAAGAAATGATGGACATAAAGATTTATGTGATTAAAAGAAACAGGTGGAAACAGCAAGAGGATGGTGATAATTTTCGGTGATTACAAAGTTAATCGCTAGATTAAATTGGATTTAATGAAGAACTTTGGAGATGGTCTTGGTTTGAAATAAGACAGGCTGCTTGTTATTGGCTTTCTCTTGCTTTGAATATTATTCCATTTGTCTCTAGTTTTATAACAAATTGTATATATTTTATATTTTTATGTCAATTTAGTTGTTTATTTAAATAGTTGGCCAGTTTGATTACGTCTCACGCAAAACACGCAAGAAAATAACAAAAGAACGTAATAACACAAGAGAAACGGTACATAATTAAAGAACACCTACTTGATGGATTTATGTGGTTCGATCATGACTGAAACCTGGTCTACATCTATGGGAATAACGAGTCAATTTTGTTAAATCATAAATTCAAAATCTACAATTTGAGTTTTTGTTTGAACATGGTAGCTTGAAAACATACATACATAACACTTGTACTTTTAAAGATATTTACTCTATAATACATTTACCATGGAAAATGACTTTTTTTTTTTATTTTTTTTTTTTTTAAGTATTTTTTTGCCTTTCAACGACGCCGTTTCGTGTTTGGGTATAACATTAGACCAAAACAATGTCACTTTGGTTTATGATTGCCTTTATACGTGTCTTAACTTCATGGTCACGTGTCTCAGATGCATACTCCTCAAGAACACGTACATGTGCATTGGATAATCATTGATTAAATAACAACGTGTGTGAGATTAAGAGGGAGAGTGATTGTGAGGCTACGTGTGTGAGATTGTGTGTTTGATAGTAGTTTCTTGATATTGTCCCCTAATTTGGGATTCAAAGAAAGGAAGTATTACACATTCAAAGCTTCAATTACATGTTCGAAATTGTAAGTTTATGTCTATTTATTTTGGAATTAGGGTTACTGTGATTCTGGTCATGTTTTATTTTTGATAATTTTTACTGATGTATAGTATTTCGGCTTCTCAATTTTTGTGTCATGCTATTGTTGATTTATGGATTTTTGCTTTTGTTTGTTTAAATTTTGACATGTAATTGTTGTTACATAGTGTGTTACGGATCATGTATGTGGTTGTTTTTATTGATTCACAGTTATTTTATTATTATTATTTTTATTTTGGATTTGTGTTTTTTTAATTGATTAATTTTTGTTTACTTGCACTTTCAGGAGCAGTTCATAAATGGGGTCTTTGTAATTTGCCTAAAGATACTAAAACTTGGTTAAAGGTTATTACTTTATAATCCTTTTTATTGTGTTGTATTTTGTTACATTATGTGTGGTTGCGGGTCGTTTGGGGTTAATCATGTCATGAGCATGGAAACAGCTCATGACTGTGTACTCTTTTTGTGTCTTACTGAAACTGTTAACCGGGTTGTGCTCTTATGTTTTATGTTTCTCTCTCTCTCTCTCTCTCTCTATATATATATATATATATATATATATGGTAAAAGGGTCAAAAGACCCAGTAAATATATTACTCAAAAAACGTTTGAGTACAAAAGATATGAGCGAATCTCATATCTCAGCCCATTAGATAAATGGAAAAGCTTACATAACAATATACTTCCTGTTTTCAAAACAAGAAAATAAACTACTACTCATAAGATAACATTAGACTCCTACGAAAACAAAATTATTTCATACCAAGACCTTGGAGCTTGATATCATATATGTCATAAAAAGCATTCATATTCTCTAGAAGATCGTAGACCTGATCCGCATAGTCATCATAATCGTCTTCAAGCTCGTGACCACCACCAAATAAGTTCACTAACTCATCAAAAGTGTTAATAACCCCATCCTCATCACTGTCAACATCAACAATCTCTCCCACCTTAGAGAATGGGTTAACCCTTTTTGTAGAAGAAGTAGACAGAGAAAAAGAAAAACTAGGCTTACTAGCCGCAACCTGCACCTTCTCTTTCACAACACTTACAAGCGGTTCTTGTAATACATTTCCGGTCTTTTGAGACTCATCCACCTTAGCTTCCTTTTTATTACTCGGATAATAAACATTTTTAAGAGGATGACCATCATCATCCACAAGAGTAGATTTCCCATCAATAATTAGCTTTTCAAGCTTCCCAATTTTCTCAACAATAGGAGTAGAACAAGGAATACCACTCTCACTGCCAAAATCCAACTCAACCACATCCTTAGCCACGACATCAGTAGGAATGCCACATTCATCAGTATCGATCATATTAAGGGCATTAAAGGGATTCGATGTAGCAATCTTCGTCCCACTTGTACGAGCCACTTCAGTGGCCTTCTTCTTTGTAATGTCTACCTTCTTGTGCTAAGGAGGAGGTGCTTTAGGTTGATAATGGAATTTAGGACCCACAATCAGTTTAGTAAATCCTACTTTACCCGGTACACTTTGGCTTCCACTCTTACCCTTTTATTTATTATTGACCGGTTGGAAACCATTACTATCCTTATGTGTAGGCTAAACTGGAGGGGGAACATATTTTGGACAGTTGTCTAGAGTATGACCAAATAGCTTACAAGTGTCACACCTAGGCGGTTTCCACTTGTATTCAACCCTAACCTTTTCAATATTAGAACCTAACATATCAAGTAATGGTATCTCAATAGTGAGACTCTTCTTAAGAACCTCATCTGCCTTCACTTCATTAAAGCACCTAGCAAAACTACTTCGACCCCATGATTCTAAACACGTTTGACTATTATAAGAATCCAACATTTTCAGTGTATAAATCAATGTGGCAAGAAGACTGAGACTATCATCAGAGAACATAGCAAGGGGATATCATGGAATTTAACCCACACCGGAATATTAGTAAGTAAATTAGTGTTCAAAGTTCAAGGTTTAAGAATAATAGGCACATTCCTAATCATCCACGGACCATTTTCAATGAGATCTTCAACTCCTTTCTTCGTGGTAAACTTAAAGAAAAGAATCCCTTAGCATTCATCATAACCTTTTGAATTCCATACTTAGCTCACACATTACACACATAATAATCAACAACTAGAAAAGCAATACATTTACCAAGGAAATAACCATAGAGAGTATTCTCAAATCTAGAATTTACCACTTCTACCACTTTCATTGGAACTGAAAGATCAACTTCATTCGTTTTCTTGCTACACTCCAGCCTATGAATGTTAGGCTTGTGTTTCTTAGGGCCATTAGACGTAGCACCCGCATAAGAAACCGACTTCACATTAAGTACAACCGTAGATTGGGGCTGTTTTAGAACACTAGACGTGTGAGGGACTGAAGTAGATGCAACATTAGGACTTTTACTCCCCACGTTAGCTATCTGGCATGATAGATGGCAGTATGTTATTGAATCGGTGAGTCGCGTTCTGTTGATCAAGGCTTATTTTGGTTTTGGAAATTAGAGACATTTCAACTGCTTAGTGTTTCATTTATACAATGAAAAGCTACATAACAACTGTTTAAACAACATTTTTTGCTAATTCTTAAATGTGATGTAAAGCAGTAGACTTCCTCCACCTCGATGGTTTTACGAAATAGGATATAATCTTACAGATATCGTTTAGTTAAAATTATGGTGGTTATGGTGATGTTGGCAATGACCACGGCTATTGTCATTTAATAGAAACGAACATATCTTCGTCAAGAAGAAAGCGGGTTTTCAGATCAGATTAAAAGATGCAATAGTGATGATGATAATGCTTAATGTGTTTTAGTTTTGATCAACGTTGTCACCTCTTTTCTGACATGCAATACGGTTTATTTTTTATGAAGATATTTTCATTAGATCGCAATCACCCTGCTCATCATTGTTGTCATTGTTATGATCATCATTTATCTGAATGGTATTTGGAAGCTTTGATTTATTTTTCTTAGACCCTTGAGGTGGAGGCGGTCTATGTTTCCTATCGCATATAAAAATTTATAAAAATAACTATATTATCAGTTGGTATTTAATAGTTGTGTCTGTGCGGGTGGTTGTATTACTACTTCTTAGGTTATTATATTGAAATAAGAATTCATTAATCCAATTCTATGTGTGTGAAGATTGTGGCTTTCAATTTAGGGATCTAGACTATGTGTTGTTCGACAGATCTACTCCATTTTGTTTATAGTTTTAAAACTTATCAAGTATATGTTCTTACTTTCGGATTTATGTTTTTTTAGCTTGCTATTAATGTTTTTGCCATGTGAATTCTTTGCACGCCGTATACGATAGTTTCTTCGACAAACAATGGCTGCAACACAGGCGTATATTTATTTTTAACGCCGATAGTTTTTGTTATTTTTTGTTATTGACTATTTGTTTAAGTGTGTCCAGAGAAAGTGTTATTCATTCATATTTTAAGCTTTTACTTACACTTTTTAAAAATGTTATAAAAAAACTAGCTATAATGACATTTTTTTGTATCTAAAACCTGTGTTATTCTAGGACTAATTTCTTGTAGTGAGAAGGGAAAAACTTTACAACCTGAAGTGATGAGTCTATGATATACTGTAGTGTTTATGGTAATTGACCCCCTTCAGTATTAGTACTTTTATGAATAAAAACTGATTATCACGTTTTTATCGGATTTGTAGCAGTTTTTTTATTCTGTCAAGGAAGGGATTTATTAAAATAAATCGACCCTCTAATGGGCATAAGTATTGGTTTGTTAGAAGTAACTTAGAGCGAGTCAAGCAATATAATCCAAACGACAACAACCAGTAAATTTCGAAGACTTTCACAATTTGTGCAATATAATATTTAATAAATTAGATATATATTTGTACAAGAAAACTATAGCCAATAGAGTGATTCCAAAAGTCGAAGCAGTGACCAATTCCAAAGAGAAACAAGTAGTAATAATAATAATAATAATAATAATAATAATAGGATTAGTTTCACTATAGCAAACAAAGTAGGGGCCCATATAGTATATCGACTTCCCACTAATTTTTTGTAAATCTCTTGAGAATCTAATAAAATGATTACCCAAGAGCTTGTGTCCCAATAGTATCACTTGTTGTGTGAGAAGCTCCGAAATCAAAATGGTTGTTGGTTCAAGTCCTGCTTAAGACATGTGAGATAGTTTATATTATGAAATTGTCAGTTTCCGATATATATATATATATATATATATATATATATATTAGCTACAATTTATTGTAACTAACTCCTTACAATTTTGTGCTATATTCTGTGGGTCCCTGAGTCCATTTGTGGGTCACTGATTTATTTTTGTGGGTCCTGAATCATTTCTTATGTAATTTTAATGAAGGATTTTAGCTAGTTAGCTACAATAATTGTAGCCAACATATTCCACACACACACACACACACACACACACATATATATATATATATATATATATATATATATATATATATGGGAAAATGTTAGCTACAATTAATTGTAGCTAGTTGGCTACAATTCCTTTGAAAAAACTTTTAATAATGTACAGTTCAGTCCCTGCGGTTAGACCCTGACACATATTTTCCCCCTGTCCCCACCTTTTTTTTCAAAGGAAATGTAGCCAATTGACTACATTGTGTTGTAGCTATGTTTTCCCCTATATATATATATATATATATATATATATATATATATATATATATATATATATATATATATATATATATATATATATAGTTTATCTTTATTTTCAGAACCCTGTTAAGCGCGGGAACTGTGAAAACTCCAATTTTGAATTACAAAACATGTATGTTCATAAAAAAATGTATATTTTCTTACATACACCTTAAAACACATACCTGCGTAACATACATGTTCATATAAAACCGATGAACATGTATGTTTTCTTACATACACTTTAATACACATACCTGCGTAACATACATATTCATATAAAACTCTGTTAAGTGCAACATATCAATGCAAAATAGTTTTATAAGAACATGTATGTTACGCATGTATGTGTATTAAAGTGTATGTAAGAAAATATACATGTTTTATATGAACATGCATGTAATCTAATGCAAAATTGGAGTTCTCGTAGTTCCCGCATTTAACAGGGTTCTGAAAATAAAGCCCCATATATATATATATATATATATATATATATATATATATATATATATATATATATATATATATATATATATATATATATAACCACTTTTGTGTACAGAACTTTACAGAACCACTTTGGACCAATAAGAATTTAGTATTATTAAATCTTTTTATTTATTTCAAAAAGGCATAATGGTAAAACATATTTTCACATTCCTTTTGAATTTTCTTAATTAAAAAATGTTTTTTAAATCTCTTAATTTTCAGATTTTTTTTAATTTTAATTTTTTTAGCATACATGTTTTTTTTAAGAAATACATCAAGTGCATATGTGTTTTTTTTCAAATATTGTAAACTTCGTATGTTTGTAGCGTACATTTTTTTGCTTAAAATGGTAATTGCACATATGTTTTAAGTGTATATTCTTTAATCTTTGAAATATATAACTAAAAAATATAAACATATACATGTGACCTCTAACTTTGTAACAATTCAAGAACATAAATGTCATTAAAAAAATTATATTAAATAAAATACAATTATTATCAAAATCATTACAACATATATGCACGTCTTCTAAAAACATATATGCACGCCTTTTGAGAACATATGTGCACGCCTTTTAAGAACAAGTGCATCCGTAGATCATCTTCATCACACTGTCTTTCTCATGATTGAGCCATCCGACTGAAACTAGACATATGTGCACATTGCGCTTTCTCGTCAAGTTCGTTAGAACATATGTGCCCGTCTTCAAAACACATATGAGCACGCTGCAATTTTTTGTGATCACTTGATCTTGCTTTAACTACACATTGAAGAGAACATGCAAGATTATTATAAGGTTTAAAAAGTAATGTTCTTAAAACTATGACATTAACAGCTCTTGCCAAACTCAAATAAAAATAAACTTGAACATAACTCTACAACCTTACTCGAAAGCAAAACCAACAATCCCACATCAATAAACAACTTTAAACCAAATATATTTTGGATTCGAAAACGAAGAACCAAGTTAACAGGCTTTAAACCAAATATAAAAATCAAACAAATGTTAACAGGCTTACCTCTCTACCAAATATAAAAATCAAACAAATGTTAACAGGCTTACCTCTCTACCTAGTACCGCTTTTTTTTTTTTTTTTTTTTTTTTTTTTTTTTTTTTTAATCAAAGGCCTTGTGAAAAATAAAACCCGAAATAAAAGCTAAAGCAAGTACGGGTTGCATCAAGAAGTATCGGTGGACGAATCAAATTATAATTCATATATATGTTCACAACCACAAGTGAAATTATATGACTTATAATCATTAACTTGAGTCATTTTTAATTCGTATTTCACAAAGTAGCATTGGACCAATAAAAAATGGACCAACGTGAACCATCTTCAATTAGCATGTATGTTTGATATTATGATTCGTATATACGAACGACCGATACAAAATTAAAAATGATATCATTACCTTTAATCAAATCGAATATATATTTCGCAACCACCGCCGGATCTTGTTAATTTCATAATCATCACCGGATCGTGTTATTATTCATTGGCGACGGTTGAAAGAAAAAATGAAGGAGGCAGATCTCTGGAGGATTTGATTAGGGTTATGTTGGTAGATGAGAGAGATGTGTGTGGTGGTTAGAAGTGAGAGATCTAAGAATATACTACGGTTTAAAATTAATTAATGTGGAGTACCTATAATACCCTTCAGCCCTTTTTTATAATTTAAAAACAAATGCTTCATCTTTTGTATAATTACATTTTTGGCACTATTAATCTTAACCATTAATCAAACAATCCAATGGTTTATATTTGGTTCTGTAGGTTCTGTACAAAAAACTGGTTCTGCATTGAACGCTACAATATATATATATATATATATAACAATAAAATTATAATTATTATGGTTTCACGATCAGGTACCTAGGGTTTCCTTTCATCTTTCTTTCTTTCTTTTTTCCGTACAGTTTTTTTAGGGTGTGTTTCTTGAAGACCCGATTTCGTTAGGTTACTGCAGTTTATTATTATTATTATTATTATTATTATTATTATTATTATTATTATTATTATTATTATTATTATTATTATTATTATTATTATTATTTTGTTCTTCTATACTGTTGTTAGGTACTTCTCCACATTCCTTTTAGGTTCCGGTGCTATTGTGGGTTTAATACTCGGTTTTTTTGGGTTCTTTCGTTGATGTTGTTTCAAGCAGTGTTCGAGGTTCGATCGAAACATGTTACGGTTCTCTCTTTATACCCTAATCAGTTTATGTGGTGTTATTGTCCTTTATACCCTAATCGGTTTATGTTATGTATCGTGGTTCTAAGCAGTTTTTGGATTTCGTTCAGTTTTCTTTTTTGGCTCATTTGTTGCTATGGGTTTCAAACAGTTTTGGGTATCGAAAACAGGTTACAATTTCTCTTCACACCCTGCTCGGCTTTTTGTCCTCAATATCTTCAGCCTCGATTTGCTTCGTGGGTTGTTTCAATTGTTTTGCTTTTTCAAAAACGTTGTGGGGTCTCGTTTGCATCTTCTAAACAGTTTTTAGGCCTTGTTTGCTTCTAAACGTTTTAGTGATTTGGTTTAGTAATTCGTAACAGTTGTAGGGTTTCGTTTTGAGACCCGTTTCAGTTCATGGATTGTTGTTGTTGTGTTGTTGTTGTTGTTGTTGTTGTTGTTGTTGTTGTTGTTGTTGTTTTGCTCTTCTAAACAGCTGTTTGCTTTTCCATCTCTGATTTTGGTCTCGGGTTTTGAATCAGCCATTTGTTTTTCAACATTGGCTTGTCGTTTTAGGATTGGTGTTTTCATATGTGAACGCCTAGGCTTGGACTTCATGTGTTTTTTTTCAGCATTCCTATGTTCTTGGCATTTTGGGTTTGGCTTAGTATTTTCATGCATGAACGCTTGTGTAACCCTTCCTTAGGCATTTGTGATAATTTTCGTTTTTGGTTTTCTAGGTGTCTTGTGGTATTGTTAGAATAACAGGTTGGTATTTTAGGCATTTTAGTTTTGATATTTTGGTGGTTTTGGCTTCTTGTTCTTTAACACCTGTACTTAAGGCGTTTTGGTTATGGTGGTATTTTGGTATTATCCTTAGCATTTTTGTTTTTTTATTATGGTGGTGGTTGGTACAATTCATGTTCTGATCGATATGGCTATTGTGCGGTTTCATTGCCCTTTTATGGGTCTCTGTGGTTGTCATGATGGTGGTGGGAACGGGCTTACCAAAACCTCGTTGATCACTCATCTTCGCTATCGTCATTTTCAATGGGGATGTGCTAGCTATCACTAAACATTCTCGGGCTACTAATCTTGTTATTTTCAAGGAGGCTGAGGTTACACTTAAACGTATGGGTCTTTGGTTATGTGGGTTTTGTTCTAAGACACATACTCTTCGTTATAAGTGTCTTATGGCACTGGTTCTGATTTTATGCCACCCACTTATTATAATGATGGTGTTGTTAGGTTCGTGTTGTTTGATCTCACCAAACCACAAGTCCCTTCTTCTGTTCAACTTTGTCATGTTGAGGATTTGGTATTAGACGAGCATGGTGGTTTTGATTTGTCTCTCCTTGACACCTTGCTTTTTAAGGGGTTACGTACTATCATGAGACAGTTCAGTTCATGGAGATGGTATGATTTTGAGTTAGGTCATGGAGATGGTGATGATATATGATGGTGAAGTCGTGAGACGGTTCAGGTCATGGAGATGGTAAGTTCTTGAGTTAACGAGATTGTAAGATGTTTTCAGATCATGAGGTCATGAGATGGTTGTGGACTTATGGTCATGAAGATGGTTCAGATTGTGAGTTCGTGAGACTGTTTTGGACTTTTGGTCTATGATTTGTTATGGTGGAGATGGTTCTAATAGTGAGGTCGTGAGATGGTTAAGATAGTGAGGTCGTGATAGTTTGGTTTAATGGCAAGAGGTTTGAGGCGTTTTTTGTGGGCCTCATATGATTGGTTGTCGTCGGTTCGATATGCTTGGTGGTAGAGCTAGTTGGTTTAGCTTCTCTTGGGTCGATGTAGAGGTGCGGATCTTGTGTTTGTTCACAAATTTCATGTGGTTGTGAGCTAGTTGAAGTAGTTTAAGAAGGATCGAGGCATCGGGGTTCAGGTGAGCAAAGATTGGGTAGTTTTGACGTATGGTGATTTTATGATTCTTCTTCGTCAACGGATTTTAAACATCACTGTACCACCACTCGATTTGTTTACATGGTTGAAAGTATCTGGTGTAAGGTTTCAGCGGGGCATTGTTAAGGTCATGTGTCAAGTTCGTGGTCGGATTTTTAACCCATCTCCAAGTTTCCAAATCGGGTGATGCCCTTAAGTGGTTAGGTGTTGTGCTAGAGTTTGAAGGTGTGATGTCCTCCTTTGATTATTAGATCTTCTCCATTGTCGATGTAAGATCGTTTTGGATAGAGATTTTAGAGTCGTGGTAGTTGTATAAGCCTTTGAGGTCGATGTTGTTTAGTTAGGTTTGAAGTCGAGGGTTGTGTTTATGGTTGTTGTAATTTGTGAGGGTCATTGTTAAGCGATACTGTTGCAATTCCTAGTATCTTGATGGTTTTAATGTTAGAAAAATATATTGCCTTCAAAAAACATATCATACAACATAGCTTAAAAATATGATATTTTATCCTCAAAAATTAAATATCCAATTTCAAATTGCACACATTTAAAAAAAAATGACTGTGCATGAATAGCATGTGATATAAACCTTTTAAACAATGTGGTTATGTAGATAGATTAAAAGTTGAAATTGAATACTTCTTAGTTCTTATTACGTCAAACTATATTAAGAAATGCAGAAATTTAATTTGGAACGAAGTCGATCGGGGTACTTTATAACTTTTCCCTTTGAAGACTTTTAACTGAAACATGGGCCTATAGACTAGCGGGCCTTTATTAGGACTCAAATCTTCGTGATACCAGCTAAGCCTTTTGTAATTCGTATCTTTGATGCTGCCTCACTTTAAGAAAAGCTGTTATCAGTTATCACTTGCATTATATAGCCCATTGGCTTTTATATTTAAAATTTAATTCCTTTTTAGCAAATTAATCAGTTGTTTCAACAACTTTGTATGTGGAATTTTGTATAAGTAGTCATTAAAAAAATGTCTCCTATGCTGTTTTGCTCAAAGATGTTTGTAAGTTGTAACTTTGCACACCCACAAATTTTGGAAAGGCTTATAAGCATGGGTGAATCTACATGTATACACAAAAAGAAATAAGACGTGATAAAAAATTCACGATGATGACCTTCATGACCTAATTCAAATTTTGTGCTTTTTCGTAATTTTATCGTTAATTATGCATATATGGTGACCTTCATGACCTTTTTGTTATACAAAAATTTTCATTTCCTATAACACATACTAGTTTGATGGAAAAACTTTTAACATCTTTATTATTGTTTGATTGCTTGCATTTTTTGCGCAAAACGCGCGGAAGCGTATTGAGATAAACCCTAATTTAAGGGTGATAAACTAGGCGCACCTTGTGAGAATAAAACCCAAATAAAAGATTAACTCTTAAAACACAAAGTTTATTAATAATTAATTATCAAAAAATAAATTACAATAAAACCTAAGCCCTATATTTATAGTGTAGTAAAACTTGTAGAACAAAATAACCTAATTAATTATTATAGAACCAACAAAATAAAGAAATTAAAATAAAAGATACGACACAAATAAAAACCATCTAAAAAACACAAGTAGTGTTGCTTAGCCTTAGAGTAGGATTTTTTTTATTAAAAAAAAAAAAAAAAAAAAAAAAAAAAAAAAAAAAAAAAACCCTCAAAAGTTGCGTCTAATTCCATGTTTTAACTACAGTTCTAGCACAATCTTGAATCCATTAAGAACCCAACAAGCAAATTAACAGAACAACCAAAGTCAGAATCAGAAATCATACATCTAAGTACTCATTTAGCAACTACAAGATTTCCATGTGAGACAAAAGATTGATAAGGGTCGAGGTTCCAACAGTAGAAAAGAGATCGAGATTCCGTTACTTAGAGTAGAATTAATTTATGATACCTCGTGTTTTAAAGTAAGGTTACTTATGTTTAGTACCCTTACTTCTACTACTATTATCCTTACTCCTACAACCAGTAATATCATTCAATATTAGTGTCTTCATTACGAATCTCGTCCCTATCAATTTTAACCTAAAATTTAACTAAGTAATGTAGCTACTAACTTATAGCATGAATATAGAATTAGTAAAAGCAACATTTTCATGTATTTTAATGAATGATTTGCTCTTACGCACATGTTAACCGTGGGAATAGATAAAAAGAGCAAGGATGTGTGATTCACGCATGACATTGGTGGGATAATAAAAGTTTCCTTTGTTCTATGGTGATGACTTTGAAATTGTGATTCACGCATGACATTTCTTCAAACCTTCTCAAGGTAAATGTCGATAGTGATAAAGACAGTCTCACATTATTATTTTTCTCTGATCTCTCGTTCATTATATTCTAAAATTATTCATTTAATTCTAAACTCATATATTATATTATAAAATAAATACTTTTTGAGCAAGATAAAATAAATACTCATATATTTAATTATGTAATAACCATTAGGCCAATTCCACCTTCTCATAACATATTACAATTAATTTCTTTAACCAATACTTAAGCAAAAAAAAGTTAAAAAGCCTTTAATTATGAATAGATAGAGGAGTCTTGATGGGTCAATTTTAATCTTATATATATGACGTTAGTAAGTACGTCATATGTATGCGTCCCACGTACTTATATAATAGGGATTGATTTGCACACCAAATTTTTTGATAAAAACACCATTTTGTACAAATTGTATAATACACCATACAACACTGTAATGCACAGATGTGGTGAAAGAATAAAAATAATCGGTGGGCAAATCAACCCCTTTATATAATATAGAGAGTAGTTGCTAAAAAGAAGTGCGTACGTTAATAATGTTATTAAGTTTGCTTTATAAAACAAGAGTTAATACTTATATCACATTTTTTTATTCTTTCACTAAAATAATACACTACTAATGCATATGTTACAAGATGAGATATGAATAATTGTGATGAGTAATATTGGGTTTGTGAATGTATATATTAATTTGTTTAAGGTTAATATATTTTTTAAATTAAGTTTTCTCCACTTGATACAAGTAATCAACGTTTGACATCTTGCTTTATTTACTATACTTTTACCACCAACGGACAGAAAAGTTAGTCGTTCACAGTCACATAGGTCAAAAATGATGGATTTCGAACGTAATACTGTTTATGATATATGAAATACGTCATTTTCTGTTTTCATAAAAATGTCGAAATATGTTACTGTATGTCGGTTTATGGATAGAAATAACCTTTGCAGAGTGTCGGCTAGATGCCAAAAAGTCTTGTAATTGATTATGTGTCTAGCTTTTAGCAATTATTAATTATCATTTGTAGCAACAAGCTTTTAGCTTTTAATTTTGAGGTGTGCTACACCCACCTACACTTTACAAAATTTTTCTCACACGCTGACGTGGCGGAGTGTTGATTGGTTGATTTTCTGTGGCCCACAGAAAACCAACCAATCAACACTTCGCCACGTCAGCGTGTGAGAAATTTTTTGTAAAGTGTAGATGGATCTAGTATTTTTCTTTAATTTTATTTTGAACACTTATAATAAGTCGTTTCGTAGAAGAATCAATTTTACACATCAAAGTTACAAATGCATTATTATTATTATTATTATTATTATTATTATTATTATTATTATTATTATTAAACCTTTTTAGTAAAAAAAATAAGAAAAAAGAACACTATAATAGCTGACGTCTTAAGAAATTTGCATTAAAAAAAAAAGTTGAAACCATTAGTGATGAGTACCAAAATTTGAAACTCAATTATTCTATTCATGAATGTGTCCATGTACACGGAGCCACATACAACGTTAATGAACTTTCTTTAATCGAAAAGTATATTAAACTCAAACCAATGAAATTGTGCATAATTTTAATTAACAAAGTTTTGTTTATATGCGAATTTTAACACATGTTGAAATGGACTAATTTGTTTAGTAACACTAGATAGGATGCCTAACCTCAGTAACTAAGATAGTGTGTTGGATAGAGTGCTAGATTCATTAAATAAAATTTTAGAACCGCATTAAAGACCGAATGGCACGGTACGAGGTATTATTTTTTTCATCCCAGTAAACAAGTGTTTTGCGAGGGAGAGGTGGTAAACAAATTTTTACTTTTTATTTGTATATGTTAGTGTATAACCGATTAAAGCATATTATTAAAAAAATGCAATTGTCAATTACATATAATAGAGTGTGTCAATAAAAAATTTGAATGTACAAATAAATTTCGTTTATAAAGTGGTCATCAAAATGGCATGTTTAACCTAACTGGTTAAGAACAATTGTACTACATGTGTTTTCCAACTGAAACCATGTAATTTGCCTTACTATCTATCATGAAACTGATTTTGGGACAAGTATTTCATAAACAATTGTACTCAACTGTAACGATGATACCGATTGCTATGATCGCTATTGAGTCCACATGCCTAACATATAAGCGCACATAAGATTCCATTATTATGTATCAGGGGCAGCTATAAAAAAGGGGTTATTCTATACAAACACCCCTAATTTCTTATACACACACCCTTTTATGCATTAACGGTATTGTACGGTGTGCATCATCGGTGTATTTTTTGTACATTTTTTTATACTTTTTGTACTATAGGGGTGTTGCTATAGCAATAGCAACCCCCTGATATGAATCTAGGAAATAGGGTATTTATGTTTTGGATATGAACGATAAAATTGTGCAAAAGAGACAAGAAGTGAAAATTAGTGGTACTTATCTTTTTAAAACGTTCGTAAATGTAGAGGAAATAAGTCGTTATGTCTCTTATGTCTTTTGAAAACAATACATTGTTTTCTTTAAGTTATATTAGCCTAAAAACATTAGAGGTTAAGAAGCAGTGGCGAAGCCAGAACTTTAGTTACGGATGGTCCAAATGATGATTAACTTTTAGCATAGGAAGCTATATAGCTAAACAATATCTTATTCTAAATTTTACACGCCATTATTTGGACCAAGAAAAATACAATCTAATTTTTCTTTTAAAGTTAGAGTTTATTTAGTTTGAACTATAAATACTACGAAATACGTACATTGTAAGGTTCATATCTAGAAATGTCAACAAATGTTTGTTTTTGGAAGGGTCATTGTATGAATACCTTCTAATACGATGCTAGGAGAGAGGAACAAGATAAATTGAAAATGAATGAAATGTAAGTAACTTATCTATTCGGAAATTTGCTCTACAATGCATAATGTATGCCTATACTAAAGGGTGGCCAAATAAGTATATAGTAACTTAGTGACCATAAGGAAAATATAGGTTTTGTTTCAAAATTATGGATTGGCCACGGCATAACCTACCACCAACATAGCTCTGTCCCGGTTAAGAAGCTCTTAATTTTAAAAACAAACACCAACTTAGTTGTTGAATAATTTGCATATCCGCAGCTAGGTTAAATGCCTCAGTCATACTTGATCATACTGTAACTTCATGACAACCATTGAGTGTGATTAATTATAATTAATCATGTAATCAAAGTATTATAATAACCATCTCATTAAAATACGATATATTAAAGTTCTCTTAATAACCTATTAACATACCCCGAATGGCTACGTTAAAAAAAAAAAAAAAAAAAAAAAAAAAAAAGTTAAAAATGTGTTAGATTTTGATCATATATAACGACTATAGCAGGTTAGCGATTATTTACAAATTTTAGTTTTAGAACAACATGCAAATTACTTGTAGCAACGTGTAATTGTTCAGGATTTTTACCAAGCTGGCAATTAACGACTATAGTAGGTTAGCGATTACTTTTCTAAAAATATGTGTTTTAATTAGGACGTGCACAAGTGACATGCATGTTTTCGATTTTATGATCGATTAGAACAGATAAAGTACGTAGATTACCCCGGCCAATACAAGTTAGGGATGTAAAAACACGATATATTAAGAGCAAGAAAGACCTGCTCACGCTCAAACTTGAGACCTCCTCTTTCGTCCCATACTCATGGTAAAAACAACGACACATAACCTTGAGTTTCAGAACCTATAATCGCGTGGCCAGTGTTCAATATAATAGGTACCTTTGGACAAAAAAACAATTAGTGGCACAAATACTATGAACTCCAAAATTAAAGCATATATAAACATAGCATTGACGTCAAATTATCTTGCTGCAAACATTACGACTGTCTTAGTGTCACCTGGATTCTTTATATAAATATGCATTACTGAGTGTCTTTTTCTTTCTTCACTGCACTAAATTAAAACAATGTATATTATACAAGAATTTCCAAGAAACAAGAGATGAAATTCATGTCAATTTACACAATTTTCATGTAAAGTAACCTCTAAGCTCATGGCTGATTTTGCTTTAAGATGTTGTTAGGTGCGGTTGCAACCCTTTAATAAAATTTCAAGAAGTGAGTCCTAATACGTATGCAATATATTATAATCATCTAATTATGAAAACCAAGGACTCGTAACATGTAACCATGAAATGTACTGTAAATCTACGGTATTCCTAAAAGAGAAATTATAAAACAGAATAATGAGATTCAACAATTAAACATTCATATAGACTCCCCTTTAAACGTCGCACACAAACTAAAACTTGACAAACACACAAATGAATGTGTACATCCACTTCCATGAATAAAATCTAGCTATTCTGGTTTTCAAGCTGTGACTACGGCATTCTTAATAATAATTTGGCTGAGTATTTGCTACAAACGTTAGTCTTTGTTGTAACATTGATAGATCAAGTGATGCCAAATTTTCCTGCAAAAATATTCGAATAGTTGAGGGTTAAAGTTAACATCTGTGGATCATTTTACTTGCAGACAATCGAACTTCATCAATTATAAGCATGTAACTTAAGAATAATGTGGTGTACATGGTACCTCAGACTGAATGGAGTGAAGTAAACGGTCATTTGCTTTGGTTGAAGTACAACTTGTAACATTAAGACCCTCTTCATCAAGAGCCTTTAGTACTGGCGAAAGGTGGAACCCGTCCTCTATAGTGCAACTATTGATCAAAATCTCAACTCCACCATTGCAAAGGTTGACTGAGACAGTATTAAGCAGGTGATTCATTGAGCTTGAGCTTTTGTTATTCTTGAGCTTATCTCTCCTCGTACTTAGCCCTTTGACGTTTTCCTCCATTTGTTTGATGTATTGCACTGCTTGATGCCTATGATCCGATATTGAACGGTTTCCCTTAAACACCAACAATAAATCATACAGAGTTTCAACATAATTAATGCAAAAATCGATATTTTGGAGACACAATTACAACAACTAAAATGAAAAGTAAATGATCTCACTTTGATGAATTCATTAGGAAGTAAATTCCTAAGTGAACCATTAAGCTTAGTCATATCTTGCCTCCTTTGTCTTTCGATCTCTCGATGAAGCATTTTCTTCTGTGCTTGGTCATCTCCACCACCTGCTCCCGTACCACTGCCACTACCACCTCCTAAATTGGGTTTATTTTTTAAGCGGTTTCCGCTCCTTCTCTTTGTTGTGCTTTCGGGATGATTTATACTGCTTTTATAAATACCGATGCCATCCACCATGGAAATATGTTCATGAATATTGGGTACCTGATCTTGTTGTTGTTGAAAAGAAATCAAATATGGTTCATCATGATCCACCAAATCCTCATGTTGCTGCGAAGAAAACATTATTTGCTTATTTTTTGTGTTTGGTAAATCCATTTTGCAATCTTCAAGATTTATTGCAATCTCTCCGAATAACCTAAATAATAAAGTAGGGTTTTCAAATGTCTATAAATAATGAAAAGATCACGAGTTCCACCAGCCGAACATTGATTGATTGAATTTTTATTTATTTATTTATTTATTTTTTACAAGCCTAATTATACTTTAGAAAATATTAAATCTTTCTACTTGATGTTGCAACAGTGTTAAATCAATAAAACAGGTTAACCGAGACAAATAATGAACTACACATTCTAACTTTATATAAAGTAAGAAGATAATTAATATGATATTGTAAAGATTTACATCAATGTTTTTATATTTCTTTAGTGTTAGTGTGTTACTGTTTTTTTATACAAACGTAACCCTACATTAAAGGGTTCACACTAGTAGTCCCAACTTAACCTAGGCTGAAGTCATTTCCCTTTTTCTTCGAACATTGCACCTGGAAACTTTTTTATTAACATATGTTTGACACTTTGACGTATCATTAAGTTGTTGAACATATATTTGTGGGCATCGAATCGAATATCTTTTGGATAGTTTAAGAAAACTTGATCTATTTAAATATACACAGGTTATAAAAAAATTATAATGCAGATTTGAATGTTTATGTGTGCGAATATATAAAAGTAGTTTTATGTGATCGGACAAAGAAATGCTTCGATATGGTTTTTCAAACTAGAGCTTGAATTGTGTTAATTATATGGTGTTTTAAGAACCGGATTGTTTCGACTTACAACCTCCAAGAAAGGATTCTAGAAGGAGAAATCAATGTTCTTTCATATTCTTGGATTGTTGATAGGTTTGCCATATTGAATCCTGTTTGGCCCGAGCCCTTTTAGACCCGTGACCTGAGCCCGACCGAGTTTTGCTACCTCGGAAAACAAATTCTCTTGAATTTAGGCTAAAAAACAGAATATGTGAGATCACATGATGCAAAAAAAAAATCACAGAACACACCTCAGCAGTACGTCCATATTAGAAATTACTCCGTAATTGTAAAAATGATGTTTATCTTCCTTTTGTACTGAATCAAAATTATACAGACAACATCTATTCGGATTTGGATCTGATTGATGAATAGGTGCAGAACAAATTTTTTGATGACAACTGTGATATGTGGCTATTTATGGATTATACATGGATTTGCAGATCGTGTGCTACTTTTTTTATAATTTGGTGCACGCATATTATCAATTTCTTTGTAAAAATATATAGAACAGAATTAGGAATCTTCAATGTCCTTGACTCCATGTTGATTTCAATTAATGACTAGCTGGGTTTTAAAAGTGAAATATGCTTCCACTTCTTACTAGTAATTGGTAAATGATTTGTATAGACTGTTTTTCTTTGTTTTTCATCTAAACAAAAATTGAACAAAATGAATTTTTCCACATTTCTCTTACTGAGTCTCAGTTGTTGTTAAAACAATATAATCCATCAAATTTCTCTGTTGATATCTATTCTTTGAAATTCTAATCCCCGCTTTATTTCATTTCTCTGATCGAAATTCTCTCTACCAAATGGAATTGATTTGCATTCTACCCGATGCACGATATGTGTTGATGACCAACAAACGGAAGAGCGCCTCTTTGTTAAATGCTTGATTGCAAAAAGTACATGGTCGGAGGTCTTAAAATGGTGGAACATCAACAACACTTACATCAACAATCTTAATGATATCTTCAACCTTGCAAATGGCTACACCCCTCTCGATCAATTCTCTTTGTTGCAATTGTCCACTCCACTATATGGGTTTTATGGCGTTTCCAAAGACATATAACTCTTTATGTTCACTTATATCGAATAGATATAGAAAAAACTCCTTTTAATGGATTGAGAGGTTTTGTTACCCTTGTAACGTCTTATATTCTACCATGCAACATTATGTTCCTGGCTCTTGCTAATGTCTTTCTAATATAAATGTCGTAAAGAAAAAGAACAATTATGAACTTAAAAGGGAAACTTCAACATCAAGCAGGGGCTTCTAGCCTGTAGCATGTGAAAATGTAAGGTGCTCTCAAATCAGGTGGCATGGTTGTTGTTTCAAGTCACAGTTATGACATGTGTGTGAAGTATTTAATTTACGTATAGGGAGTGCGTGAGTTTGCATTAAAAAAAAAAAAAAAAAAAAAAAAAAAAAAAAAAAAAAAAAAACCCTTGATGGAGCTGGACTACTAATCAAATGTTTTTTCTTTCTTCAGTGTGCTAAATTAAAACATGGTATGTATTATACAAGAATATCCAAGAAGCAATAGGGGATAGATTAAATTCATGTTATAAACTAACCATTGAGACATTTTTCTCTGAAAAAGTAAAGAATGTTTAAAGGTGCAGTTGCAACGTCTCTCAGCTAGCTATGATTGATCTAGATTTAAGTTGTGACTGTAAGCTTGTTATCACACCATATTTTTATAAGATGTTGGTCAATTGCCTGCAATACCAATATAAGAAGTAGTGGTCGTGCGATAATCTTAAATGAAGAATAACAATATATTATAACACCTAATCAAAACGAATAATTCGACAACATGTAACCATGAACGTGAAAATGCTATATTAATTCAGAAAAGAAATTATAACATTAAAACACGGGTGACAAAATTAACCTTCATGTAGACTCAACTTCAAACATGGACACAAACTAGACGTGCAAAAACACAATGAATGTGGTTTATAACATGTGCACCATGATCTCCACGTACAAATCAAATCTACTCTGATGTTCAAGTTGCTATTACGGCATTCTTAATTAAAATTTGGCCGAGTATTGGATACAAATACTAGTTTTTGCTCCAACATTGATAGATCAAGTAATGCCAGATCACTTGCCTGCAAAAATAATTAGAGAATTTAAGATTAAACTTTAGTTTCTGGATATATACTTAAAAACAATTAAACTTTCAATTTTTAACATGTAACTTAACAATGATCTGCTGTAAATGGTAGTATGGTACCTCAGATTGAATAGAGTGAAGAAACCGGTCATTTACTTTGGTTGAAGTGCAACTTGTAACATTAAGACTCTCTTCAACAAGAGCCTTTAGTACTCGTGAAAGGTGGAACCCGTCCTCTATAGTGCAACTATTGATCAAAATCTCGACTCCCCCATTGCAATAGTTGACTGAGACCGTATTAAGCAGATGATTCATCGAGCTTCCGTTAGTATCTAAATAATTTTGGAGCTGATCTCTCCTCATACCTAACCGTTTAACATTTTCCTCCGTTTGTTTGATATAATACACTGCTTGATGCATATGATCTGATATTGAACGGTTTCCCTAAACACCAAACATGCAATAGAAATAAGAATTATCTAGGATACGTTTTAACATCATTAATGCATATGTTCATGTTTTTTTTAACGGAAAATAACTAAAACACATACGTCTTTATAGACTTGAATCCACAGCCTATGGTTAATGGGATGCTATATATAGACATTTTTGATACCACGCAACTAAAACAACAAGATAATTAACTAGTAGATTGAATATAAAAGATTTCACCTTGACGAATTCGATAGGGAGTATCTCTCTAAGTGAAGCATGAAGTTTAGCCATATCTTGCCTCCGTTGTCTTTCGATCTCTCGATGAAGCATTTTCTTCTGCGCTTGCTCATCTCCTCCCGCATCACCACTACCACGAACCAAATTAAGCTTATTCAGTGAGCGGCTTCCGCCTATTTTCTTGGTGCTGGTTTCGGCACGATTTATACTACTTCTATCAATACCCATTCCATCCACCATGGAAACATGTTCATCAAGATTGGGTACACGATCTTGCTGTTGATGGAAAGAAATCAAACAAGGTTCATCGTGATCCACCAAATCCTCATTTTCTTGTAAAGAAAACATTATTTGGTTATGTTTTGTGTTTGGTAAATCCATTTTGCAAATCTTCAAGATTTGTTGTACTCTCTCTTAACCTTAATGATTAAGTAGGGTTTTCTTTGGTCAATAAATAAATAAAACATCACGAGTTCCACCAGCCGAACATTTCTTCCTTTTGTATCTTTTTTTCTCGTTTAATTACGATTAAAATAATATAATTAACTAGTGTAACTGTTCTTTTTATACAAACGTACCGTACACACAAGTGTTCACATCAGTAGTCCAACTTAACCTAGCTAGATGCTACGTCATTTTCCTTTTTCTTTAAACACCAGAAATATTTTTATTAACATAAGTTGATGGGCATATATATATATATGGTGGGCATCCAGTTGAATATCTATAGAATAATTTAAGAAAACCTGATCCATCTGAATATGGCACACCGGCCATTGAAAATAATTTTCCGCAATGAAAATTTGTATGCATACGTGGATGTAAAACTTTAAAAATAGTACGTTTTAGTAAGAAGTTTATCTAGATATTTCTAAACCATAGTTTAATGTGATATAATATCTCATTTTATAGTACTTTTTTAATTGATATATGGGTTTTGTTAACAACAGTTTTTAGATTGTCGTTAAGTGAGTGATCGACATTGCATTGCGTTTAATGGATTATCATGATTAATTGAAAATCACCAAATTTGTGGAAACAGTCCAGAAAAAGAAGGTCATCTAAATAACACTTAATTGTGATTTGTTGAAATAATCTATTACATCAAGTTGTAGGGGAAAAAAAGGCTAATGGCTTCGAAATGTATCAAACAATTTGTTTTGCTATTCTATCTACTAAACTTGCATTTTTGGTACGTTTTGTGTATTTTATAACCATTTTACCCCTCTCAAGTTAATAAAATGAAAGACAAAATGGTTATAAAATACACAAAAATACCAAAAAAGCAAGTTTAGTACATAGAATAAAGAAAAAAAATTGTTCGATACATATAAAAAGAAATCATGACAACTATGATACATTATCAAGCCATTAGCCAAAAGAGAAAAACATCCCTTTAACTACTACCTCAAAGTTGTGGTTAGCAAAAATCTTGATAAACTCGATAGACTTAAAAATAATAAAAATAAAAATAAATAAAAAATCCTACTAATAATTAATCATAATATTGAACATTGAAATTCTCGTATATTTAGCTTTAATATTAATCATAATTATAGGTTACGGAGAGCAATCATAAACCCTAATCTTAATAGATCGTAAACATCGGGCTTGAGCCAACTAACTAATCTCATCTAATACCTTCCAGCAGTTCTAGTCACAAATTTGTGAAAGCTCGAACTGGAGTCGAAACGTAAAACACAAAATATTACACTATTTTATTTAATGAGATTAGTTAATTGGCTCAAGCCCGGTATTTAAGGTATATTAAGATTAGGTTTATGATTCTTTTTTATAATCTATAATTTGAGATCAATAATAAAGCTAAACAGACACGAAATCTCAATGGTTAACATGGTATCAAAGCGCGTCTCATACTTGATCGGCCAACTAGCCTTAAAATGCTGAACAATGGTGGCTAAATTGTGGGTCTTAGATCGTCACCCAAAAGACCTTGCTAGCTTAATCAAGTGGGGAGACGCGGTGCCTTTCTCAACATTAGGGAAAACATGTTTTGGTGTACTTGCTCAAAAAACGTTTGGATCATTTGGAGATACCGTAATTAATTGTGTTTTCATTCTTGAGGAGATAAAAATTCTTTCACACACTTGGATCCTTCATAGGAAAAGAAAATTCAATTACAATTAGATTGGTCGGATCTTTGATCCAAAACCTACTTGTAAAAACACACTTTCATTTCATTTTTTCTTTAGTTTCTTGCTAGTTTTGCTTAATAAAATTTAGTAAAATTTTCACCGTTAAAAAAAAAAGAACTAATCGGCCAAATTGATCCAACTAATTAATCTAATCTAATACAGATAACATTAATTTGTATACATATACACTTTTGTATTCAAATATTGCATAAAGTTAATTAGCTCATTATACATCAGTGTGAAAGCAAAATCCAAATATAGAGCAACTGTATATAAAGTGTACAGATTTCTTTTTTTTAATTAAAAAATAACAATAATAATAAATAAAAATAAAAACAAAAACAAAAATAAAAACCTTCTAAATATAGTTCGATCTAATACAATATTTCACTTCAATATATCTCCTAGTAAGGGTTCTCTGAAGTCAAAAAAGAAAAGCAAAATGATAATTATGTCTTAAAGCACTCATTTTGTATTAAAAAATTATGGGATGCTCAATCGGGTGCAGAACTATGAAAAAGAAAAATGAAAAATGAAAAATGATAGGTAAGAGTGTAAGACATATGCTTCGATAGATATTTCGACAATCTTGACAAAATATTACTTACTATTTTAAACCATCTTAAAGAAATGCCATCTTTTTAAGAATTTCTAGCACTCCTGGCAAAATATTAGTGAGAGTCATTAAAATCAACGGTTCACTGTGTTTGTCTTATAAAAGTTTTGATTTTTTAAAACATACGGATCGAGTAATATCAAAGGATAAAGGTTTTAAGATCACTCGTTTTCGTTTATGCAAAATTATGGTCGTAAAATCGGATCGAAATCCTAAGATCCTATTATAGTGTCATTTTTTTAATATCCGTTATAAAATTATGCAAATTTACATATTATTATGTATTATATATAATGAAAATATATGTCATAATTATGATTATGAAGTACTTACTATAATTAGCTTATTGTTTTTCATATTCTACAATTAATAGATAAATTTGTAGTTTTTTAGCTTATAGTTTGACAAGAGTAAGATCGGATCGACCGAGATTTTAAGATTATATAATTAAATTGAGATCCTACTAAAATCTTATATCGAGATCATTTTTACTTTATAATATCATAAAATCTTAAAATCATGATCTAAATTTTAACAACCATTCAAATGATACTAGCTACCATTCAAATAGTACTAGCGGGACTAGTGGATACTAGTGTGTACGGAGAATTTGGCAGATAATCGAAAAATAAAAAACCCTCATAGGTTGAAAAATTAAAAGCCTCTTAAGGATTATATACATATGACGGCTATTTTTGGCATGGAGCTTTTTTGGTTAATGAGCGATGAGAATGAGCTTTTTTTATTTTCAGTGTTTTTAGCAAAAGAGTGGTGAGCTTTGATATTTTTTAGGAAAGCTCATTTTTCCAATACTTCTTTAAGAAGCTGTGAGCGGAAAGCTTATTTTTCACAGCTACTGCTTACAGCTACTTTTGCCAAACATAGCCGACATATCATTATCGTCGGTCTATTAGTATTATCTATTATGTAATGCATCAAAATCAATCATGTGCAAGAAATAGAATATATGAAACAATCGCATATTAGATGTCATCGTTGTTTAACTTTTACTTTCAGAAATTGCGTCTAATCTCTTTTTAAATTATCTGGTCGTGTTTCCTTTTTCCTGTATCATTCGACCAACTTTTCATTCAAGTTTAACTTAGCTTTGTTGACGCATTCAGCGTTACACAAAGGGTTGGAGTTTTTAACCAAATGATTGTTTTTAAAAAAGTTATTTACTATTATATGGCTTGTTAAAAAAATGCTGACTATTATATGGTGGTCTTTTTGTATTTCTATCTTTTAAGTTTATTTGTTTATTTTTTAATTTAGTCGCTATATGATAGAGAAACGGAAGAAAGTTGAGACTTTTCTTATTGTACACAAATTATTGTTCGTGCTATATAACTCATCTTTTGTATGCATGTATATCGTTACAAGTTGGTTGGACAAAACTAGTTATGTATTAACTACATTTCAGTTCACTTTTATTATATATCTAACACGACTTTTAAATCTAGTTACTAAGTCACCAAAGAACAACTGGGCAATTCGCAACATTGATTCGGAGTATGTCGAAGTCATTAGCACAAATTTTATCCACAAAGCGACAATTAATAACGTACTTGAAGTTCCAATCGGTTAGTTAAATATCAATAACAAATCAATAAGTCATCATATAAAATTCTATAAATCTTGTATATGTGTATTGTGAATGTGTTTGTTTAGTTAAATATCAATAACAAATCAATTTTATATAACGCATCATGATTCATGAAGTTCCAAAAATATACAAATCAATTATGGTAAATAAGTTTTTTAAAAACAATAAATCGGTAAAAAAAACTCCAAAGAGGTAGTGTTATTGATACTCCTCCTTACCCACTAATAAGTACGAGAAAATATAACTTCCACACCCTTAGACCATCTAACAGTATAACACAGTGTTTTTATCAGTTTATATTTTGTACTTTTTGTAAAAATACTTTAAGTTTTAACTTATTAAACATTATATTATTTTTCCGTAATGTTTCACAGTTTTATAATATAAAAAAAAAAAAAAAAAAAAAAAAAAAGGTATCATTTGGAGTTTTGGAAGGTCTTTATAACCTATCCCTTACACAAAACATGTAACCATCGCCAGCCGAAATGATTTATTATTCAAGCAAAACTCATTCATTTAGGAGTCTTACTTTGTCTTGCCTATATCTAAATCGAGGATTATCAAGACATATATAAGTTGTTAAACCCTACTCAAGATCCCCAAATCTATATAAGTACTTTAAGCTCAAATCTATATTTATATAGCTCAATATCTATATATCTTTTATTTAACAACTTTAAGCTCGAATCTTATATTTAACTATTAAAGTAAACAATGAATAAATTAGAAGGATATAAACGCAAAAGATCCCCAAATTTATTGGATTGTTGCTGTTTAACCTCCCCACTAAGAGGACAGGATGTAAAGCTAGAGGTCACCCGCCAACAGTATCAATACCAAAGATCTCTCCAATATATTTGATTTTATTGATGCTATAATAATTGGTCATGGTATCGGTTGCACAATTTGTTTATAAGATAATGTTTTTGTTTTTAATTCAAATGAACATATGATGATGAGTGCAAATCTTTAATAATCGTAATTTGATAATTAAGGACCACAACTACTATTGCTAAACCGATCTTCACGAGATATGCCTCCCGAATCATTGATGATGGATAAACATGCATTAACAAACTCTTGCTAAAATGATTCTACAATCTGCGTTTCTCATAAAGAAATGGTGATAACGATCATGTATTAATTAACCCCACCGTATAACATCAGGAACCAACGAAACGTCAATGTTACAAGTATGAAGCTCAAGATGACCCGCGAAAAGGGTTGTAAAAATAGTTACTATGGTTTCACACTAAATTTTTAGATACTCCGTAATTTTTATCAAATTCATATGAGAAAGACCGATTTATCATAAACCTTTGATATCAAACAAAATGATATAAAACCGAAACCGGCTAACATGATACAAGTAGTGTTGATACAAAAGTTGGTGTTCCTTGTTTGGGTTCATGTTCTCTTACCAATTAGATCTTAATGCTTGAGATCTGCGCACTAAGAAAGCAAACAAACACCGTTAGGCTTATCGTGGGATTGTCTCCCACGATTATCCCCTCCGGCGTGAGAGTAAGTAATCGGTTTTAGGGTTGTATAGAAGAGTTAGGGTTGTAGATCGTACCTTTAATGAGAATTATGATATTGTTTATATAGGCACGAAATCTTATAGATTTCGTGCTCCTTACTCTTCGGCGTATCACGCCTATCCGGTCTATGAATCTTTATCACATAAATAAGAGATACTTATCTAGATCATAAATAATTTATTTGGGTTTGAGCTTTCGTGAGCCCAAACCGTTAGCATGGTAGCTCAAATCATTGTTATGATAGCCCACTCGTGATGGGCTTGAGCCTTAGTAATGTTCATTAATCGGGCTCGTGACCCGAATATGGACTATACGTCATCAAGTAGTAATTATCAAACAAACACAATCAACTCAAAAAGAGTTCAAATGCAGATTATGGATATTCTTTTATGTTGTAGTCTCTTATGGGAAAGACCGATTTATCATAAACCTTTGCATTTGTTGTTGATTATTGAAAAGGAACATTCTAAATATTATGATTGTAAAATGTAAATATTATACAAACAAATCTTTCATTTATTTACTTTAAACGTACACTATGAAGGTTTTAACGCTAACCACATTCGTACTTTATTTGCTATGGATCAAATCGGTCGACGTGGATCCACGCAGGATGAGTTTCTCACATGAATGTCAAATGAAAAAGTAAGGTGGTGTATGACGTATCAACGATGTAAGATCCAGTTTCAGTTGTTAATCATGTACCATTTGTAGTAGTTCATGCAAATAATAAGAAAATATAATGACACATGTATCGAATCAAATATACATAGTAAAATAGATGCCAGTGGAAGTAACCACATATACTTGGTTGACCTACGAGATATTGATTAAGATATTTCACCGGAATATCCAGTTTGAGATGTTTGGAGGTTGAACTACTTCTATAATCTATATCAAGTGCACGAGTAAGAATCTTGTACCAGAGACAGGTTCTCAGATTTAACCAATTTATACATAGAAAAATGCCCTTTTAGTTTTACTTGAATTGAAAAAAAGTGCACGTATCAATTTTATAAGATGAAGTACAAATAAATAAATAGAATTAGAAACTCATATTTATGCCAGCCCACACATAAACATAGGCCAGAATACCCGTATACTTGGATTAATTCACTTCAGGCCCATGCAATCATAGACCCACTCACCAAATACGTATATCTTGGTTATATAACAAGATAATAGAAATTAGAAAAATGAAATCAAATCTTTTAAAAGTTTCATTTTGATCAATGGAAAAGTTCAAATTTGCTATTTAGAAAAGGTGGAGTTCTTACTAGAAAATAGATTGTCGAAATCAAATAATTTAGTCAAAACCGTCTAATCCAGCAAAAATATGTATAAAATCACATTTGTCAATTTTGTAAAAAAAGAAAACCAAAAAAATAAAGGGTATTTAACAAAACTTTAGCTGTTAAATTTTTTAAAAATTATATAAACTTAAGTAAACTTATCAGTTTTCATATTTTGTTAATAATTAAATAAATTTAATAAATAACTCCTAATACCCCTATATTTTATACCTTCTAAACTTTATATACATTCAAAAATATATTAAAAAAAAAAAAAAAAAAAAAAAAAAAAAAAAAAAAACATGTACTATCTCCGTCCCATATTAAATGTCTACTTTGAATTTTCAAAGTCTTGTCTTATCATCTTTGACCATAAATATTTTTATATATGATATATAATACATGATGCAAAATATATGAATGAATTGGGTTTTAAATGTACTTTTCATTGACATAATTTTTATCAAGTATCATATAATACAAATAAAAATATTTAAGGTCAAAGTTAAAGAAAAATGACTCAAAAAGTCAAAACTGGACATTTAATAAGGAACGGAGGGAGTATGTTTTATTTATTCATAAATATTAGATTTAATAAACCTCTGCACAAATGGATCAAAGTTAATCATGAGCATTCTTTCTATCTAAAAACTTCATCTTATCTTATATTATATAAAGCTTAATTAGCCTTATAAATATAAAAGGGTTATAATAAATCTCCCAAGAATTGGATTAAGCAAATTTGAGATTTCCTCAAGCAAAATCGAGTCCTTGGATTAAATGTTAGTATGTGTACATTGATTTCAAGCAACCCAAACGTCTCAATTAATAGTAGTTAGTCTTTTTACCTTCCCGTCCATGAGTTACAAATATTTTATCAACTATATAATGTGTCAATAATCACACACAACAAACCACAACTTCCTCCACACCGCGTGCACATTGGGCTACAACTTATTATGGTGGTAAAGTAAACAGCATATCGTCTTACTTATTTAGCATATTGATTTATATTGTTTTATGTAAATTTCACATGTGTTTTGTGTGTGTAACAATGTAAGACATAAAGATGGTGCTTAGGAGGTTTGGTAGTAACATCATCTACTCTAATGGTTTAAGAGATCCTACACATCGTTGTCTTATCAATTAAGTCGAACATCCACGAACATTTTCAATTTGATCGAAAATGCGATATATTGATTAACTGTATTTAAGTTACTAACGATCAACTATATCTAATTATTTTTTGCAGCGCGTCAAGAAGCATTAAAGAAAGAGATCGAGAAGTCACAAAAATTGTATCAAGAACAAAACATACAAAAGGCCAATGAACAACAACGACAAAGACAACAACAACAAGAACAACGCCACGGCCACCGGTGGAATGAATACTTAGCATTCATATTAATAGTACGTTACAAATTAAACATGCAATATTTTACTTCATGTAATACCGATAAACGGGTTAATACTATTGATTCGTTAGCAAGTAAGTTTATTGAAAATAATGTGATGATCATTCAATTTTTAGTCAATAATTATAACTACACTTTGTTGGTGCATTTTAATATTTTTGCTCTTAATATAGTTTTTTGGATTGCGATGTGTTAATGTCACTTTCTTAATTAAACGTCTTGGAATATTGCGTGACTTTGATATTTGATATGACTGTGCAAATTTTATTGATATTACACATTGAGAATGGGGTAGTATATAATAAAAATATCTTCACACTATCATCTTAACAATGGGAATCTTCTAAATCGAAGAATTATTGTGTTTAGTTAAATGCCGGGTCTATTTATTGATTAGAGCGGGTTTATGATTCGGACTTGGGTCATTGGATCTGATTTTTTATTATACGAGTTATAATTTATACTATTGAATATACTAATTACTTTAATGTTTTATGTTTTTATAGTTTTGTTAAAAAAGAAATTTGTTTTATAGTTCGCTTTTAATAATTTCATTTATTAGAACAACGAAGTCCGTCTTTCACAAAAAATGAGAGTTTCAAACATGAACCGAAAATTAGTCCCGAACATTACGAAAAAAATAATTAGATCCAATATGTGTGCATTGCATGGGTCCTGAGGCATTCCAAACATGTGTGTATCGCACGAGGATGAATATAAAAGGTCTCCAACATTAATGTCATCGCTTCATATTTAAAATAACTTATGTAACTTATACATATTAAAGTATTACATGAGAAGAGACTCTTTTTAATGTAACATCTTGAAAAAAGTTTTTTCACATATACTCTTTTAATGTCAATAAACTATTGTTGTGTATTTGGGTCTCACCATCATACTAACAACCCGACAATTTACACAATTATTTTTGCACGGGTCCAGAGACAACGCAAGTTATTTATGATGAAAATTAGTGGCAAAACATAGTTTTTGACTCGACCTCAATTAAAACTGACAGAAATAAAGGCACCAATATTTTTCATGTCAACCTAACAAAAGTTGTGGTAACATCACAACTTAGGAACTTATTGTCAATAAACTATTTTAAATGTGTGTCATGCTTAGAAAATGTGTGATACCATCACAATTTAGATATATAATGATGAAAATAAGTGTCGAAGCTTACATGTTAATAAACTATTTTAAATGTGTGCAATGCTTAGAAAATGTGTGATACAATCACAACTTAGATATATAATGACGAAAATACGTACTGAAGATTACATATTAGTTTTATATCAAAATATAATGATGTTACAATTTTGAGAATAAATACAAAATCTAAACTTTATAAATAACTACTAATATGTCATAAAAAGTTTAAATATAATATTACAATCTTGAGAATAAATACAAAATATAAACTTTATAAATAACTACTAATATGTCTGTAAAAAGTTTAAATATAAAATTTACCGATCAACTAAGGCCATACTTACAAAAGTCTAATAACGAAAAAAATTACTGCACATTACACTATGACCAATTAGATATAGCCCGTGTGCAACGCACGGGTCTGAATTACTCGTCAATTGTTAAAAGTCTAACACTAATAACAATTCATAACCAAGTGCATAAAAATAATGTAAACTCAGCTGTTATAAAAACCAAATTCATAGCCAAATTGGAGACTCAAATCAACTGTTATAAAAACAGTTTAGAAAATAGCAAATAACAACCATTTTTAGTTTAGAAACACATGAAACATTCCATTAAAGAGAATGTAAGGTTAGTACATACTACATCATTGTTTGATCAAGGTTGTTACACTAAGATGGTGCCCTAAAAAGTACTTACATTTTCACAAAACACAATATGCCACCATCATACAGAAAAGCTAAAGAGTTAACAAGTGCATAAACAATCAAGAATAAGAGTCAACTGGGTACCAGGTAAATCTTCCCCTTTCACACATCGATTTGAGAAGCTTGTAATCTTGCCTCAAGCTCATTTCTCCCCTTGACATGCCTGGTATGATCATTAGTGAGCACATATTTGTGGATCATACTATCATAAGAATCGATAAGAAGACCCCTAATCATGAAAATGCTAAGTCTTTAAAGTAAATAACAACCACCATTGTTATTGTGTACTTTGCTATTAACGCAAAGACATAAATAATCTTACCATGCACTTACTTGATCAAGACATGCATAAAATCGACGCCCTGGGTTGATCACTGTCTACGATGTGCGAAATATTGTCTACCTACCACACAAGCAACTGACCTGTAACAACCGTGGTTTTAGCATATCAGTTTGACTGATAGTCTTGACTCGGTTGACGTTTGTTTGGTGTGTATTAGGTGTTTGAAGTGATATATGTGTGTTATAGGTGAGTTTTAGCACTAAATCTCTTTGCGTAAATGGTTTTATTTTGATTTGAAAAGTTTGGAATTTGGGAAAGTTCATTTTGATCACCTTTGTGGTGTAGAAATGACTTGTGTAGTTTTGGTGTTATTGTGTTTTTGCGTAACGAGGCTTCGTTCAAGTAATTGAGCGTTAGTAAGTTACGTGGGATTTGTTTTTATGAGTTATATTTCAAAAAGAGTATGAAATTCTATTTTTGGAAACTTTATTTTGAAAATGAATATTTTCCGGTTTATCGTAAAATTTAGGTTTATCGCAAAAAACGTTAGGTTTTGTTATGGGAATACATAAAATATGAAAAGTATAATGTTTTGAGTGTAATAAATTAATTATTAAAATATATATATATATATATATATATATATATATATATATATATATATATATATATATATATATATATATATATATATATATATATTGGAAAAGAAAGATAAGGGAAAAAGGAAACCCAATTATAGCCCAATTACAACTCTAAGTTAGATAATTATCCACTAAATAATTATAAATACAAAATCAAAGTTCCCAAAACCCTTTTTCCTGCATATTGAAGTCGACACAAGGAGATCAAGAAGAAAAAATTAGGGTTTTATAGTTTTCAAGCAATAATCAAGAATCAAGGTAAAATCTTTAAACCCTATGTTCAATTAATTGATTAATTAATCTAATTCATGTAATATTAAGTATGATGGATTAGGGTTTGTGTTAACTTCTTTAAATTAATGTCATTAAACATGTTGGGAACAATTAATGATAATAGTATGATGATTGGTTAAGAGAATTGAGCGTAAAACATGCTAGTTATTGAGTTAGGGTTTGGACAGATTTGTAAGGCTGTAAAGATGTGAGTGTAAATAACAGATTGTGATGAGTTATGTCACGAATTTTAGATTTAAATTGAAGTATAATGAAAGAGCTTTCCAAAAATTCCAGCCACGATTGATTTCAAGGTCGGGAAGTTGGTCTTTTGATTTTTCTTTGTTAAGGTGTCAAAGCTGTCAAACCGGGACAGAATTTGGGTAAAAGTTTTGGGGTGAGTTGTGGTTGTAAAAGTGGTATTTTGACTAGCCCTTATGGAATAGTTAAGTATTAGGTTATATTAGACTACCACGAAGAGCATTCGCGATAAAAACTTGTGGAAGTATTTATTTAAAATCAAAACTTTTTGGTGTGCGTTCAGATCCGAATTTGAGTAGTTGACAAGTTTGAATTTCTTATGAGTATTTGTGTGTGTTATTGGTCAGTGGCCTTCTGGGATTAGCTTCTATGCTTATGAGAGACCATGGTAAATTTTTTGTGTAAGTTTTTGAGCTTTATTTGTCATGATTTCATGTGGGTGAATGTACCCAAAAATTCTGCATTTTCTGATTTTAAGAGTGCAAGGGATTTAGTGAGTGTTAGGTTATGGTGATGATTAGTATGGTGTCTAGGAGATCCATGGTGGGTCATATGAGTCTTAGACATCCATCATATGAGTATTACATGGGTTTTAGCTTTTAGCTTGGCCTTGTGTAACGTGGACTTATTTGTGTTGTTTAGATTTGTGATTTGTGTTGTGGAAGCTGCAAGGTTTGAGGTGAGTTCGTAGTCCTATATTTTTACGTTGTTTTAAACTTGGGATGGGAATGATGCTTGTATTAAATGATTTGATTTACTGTGATTATGTGTGTGGTGTTAAAGAGCTTGGACCTATAATGTTATCGTATGCATGCTATGTGTGATTATTTGCTTGTATGGATATATATGGGATCCAATTAGGAGGATGTTTATCCTGTTGCTCGCGCATGCGACCTAATTGATATTTATTGGGGTCGGGGGACACGAGCCGTCCTAATGTAATCATTATGGGGTCGGAGGACACGAGCCGTCCTGTTGTAATTATTTTGGGGTCGGAGGACACTAGCCGTCCTATTGGTTGCCTTATGAGTGTTGTTGCATTTGTGTGTGAATATTAACTTGCAAATGCATGTAGCTATATGATAACTATAATTATTTGTCCAGCTATATTTTGTAATCACAGTGAATTTGGTTGCCTTGTGTGTTGAGTCTTAAACCTATGAATCTCACCAACGTAATGTTGACATTTTAAGCATCATTTTTAGGTGAGCTTTCTAAGGATAAGATAGAAAGATGTGGATAGACGAGACCTTAGTTGCATTGGAAGTGGTTTATCATCTATGTTTGGATTTATGTTTTGTTTTGGTTATTTTATTTTGGGGTATTGTTACAACACTTTGTGTTTGTACATTGCTCTATTTATGTGCATGTAGTTGTTCTCTATATAGACACCAGGTGTTGTGATGATATCCATGAAGTTACACCCGCGCGTTTCCGTCGTGGCGGGGTGTGACAGATTGGTATCAGAGCCTTGGTTATAGAGAATTAGGTAGTTGAGCATAGACTATAACCTAGGAGTCCCTCATATAGTTGCATTTAGGATCTATATGTAAGTATAGTATTTTATATGTCTATTTTCCTATATTTATGAGATGTTTTATTGAGTTTCGGACGTCTATTTTATCACCTATACGTAGTGTTGTATATATCGACTTTATTATACCGTCTTCCGCGCGTAAGATGCTTCGTTGGACAACCGTTGTCGCTAGCGGATGCGAGAGAGGTGGTAGGATGAAGCAGACTAAACGCAGAATCTGAGTTTCTGATAGCATGTATCTACGTTCGGACAAGGAGAGGATGTTTATGGGAAACGTTGGTGGAGAAGAAGTGGAGAGGTTTGGAACCACGACGACTTCTGGAGATGGAGCCATTACCAAATACCCTTGGTAGGGTCCTCACTTCACCTAGGAAGGAGATGTGGTTTAGTCTAAACCTCGTGATTTGTATTCGCTTGTGAATTATGTAGAATTGGAAGAAAAGAATGGAGATGGTTTTGCATGTTGTCGACTACCTCACGTGTAGGAAACATGAATGGTTGGTTGAGTAAAGATGAAAGGGAGTTAGGATGAAATGGTGTGGATTCGGATCTAGGGTCCATAGAGAGTAGTAAGTTGAATTGATCTGAGTGGGGAGATAAGTGCGAGAGTGAAGTTGAGCCATTATGCGATGTCTTTTGTTTTGTGTTATGTTTTAGAATTTGTATATTGTCTTTTGCCGTATGGAGCCATGTTGGAGCGTGATTACTCTTGGATATTGGATCGACCTTATCCAAGTGATTTTGATTATAGAGTTTACGTGATCGATGGAATTGTTCCATGTGAGATGATTGTTTGCGGCGTCTTTTTTTTTGTTTGCATGATGTGTTGTCATAGGAGGGAGTACACTTATGAAAGGGGGCATAGATAATTTTGGTGGCCAACATAATTATACATGCGTCACAACACAAGTGGACTTGCAAGTATGATAGCATGGATTGCATAGTCTATTAGGTGCTATGTGGTATATATGTGTGTTATCATTGAGATGTGTGGTTTTGGAAGTAAGTATGCGTGTGGAATAGGCTTATAACTATGGTCGCGAACATAATTATAAAGGTATCACACACGTGGACTTGTGACCATTATTGCATTGATTGATGTTTGTTGTTATATGTTGTGGTAGATGGTATGTGATATCATGTTGGTGATGGCTGTATGGTTAGAGAAGTATTCTCTTAACCGTTTGGGCAGTCGTTATATGTTTGGGTGTGTAGGTGGTAAGATTCCATCCTACCTATCATATGTTGATACCTCAATTATCGATGGGTACTTATGTTGTGGTATTTAAGTTGATTCATTTGCTAGACGCTCCGTTTGTATACCTAATTCTTTGGTTGGCATTCTTATTCGTACCATGAAGGTACAGATGCCATACTCTTTCTATTTGAAATCGTGATAAGTGTTGGGTAATCGAATTCGTTTTTGTTGGATACTGTTTCGTTTCTTTGGTTATTCCATACATTCATTCCTCGGATGAATGTTATGCTATTCTTCAAGTATTGTTGGTTCGTGATGAGTTGGTGTGGATATTTGATCTCTCATTTACACACACCAATTGAATTTCGTGACATGTTTTGTGACCTATTAGTGTCGGTATTTTTCTATGATTTTGGTTTGATCGTTGTACGAATGAGTCTGTAAGTTCATCGTTTGGTTTGCAATGTATTTGCGTAAGTGTTCACTGGTATGAGTTTGTTTGAGGATTATTTTGATTACGGAATTCTTCAATGTCTTTCGCGTTCGATTAAGAGGTTGTGTTAAAGTCCTTATGGTATTTTAAAATTCATTTGAGGTATTTCAAGGTCATTTGTAGGAAACTATTATTTTTATGGTGAAAATGAAGTATGGAAAAAAATGGTTATGTCGAGTTCTTACATAAAATGGTTTATATATATTTTATAAAAATGTATAAGTTTACGATATGTCTTGTAAAAAACGGTGTTCATTTGTTTTTGGGAAGGACGAGTACGGGAATAAGAACTGTCTATGGTTCTCATTTACCAAACTTGTTATGTATTTGGTTCATCGAGTGTTTCTTTCGTTGAGGTACGCTTGTGGATGTTTTATGGGTACGTGTATTTTATATTTTCTTTGTATGGGTTTTCATGAACATTTTATCCGTGTCTACTTTTATTGGGGGAAAATTTCTCATTGTGTTTTTCTAGCTTTGATTTTGATGTTCGTTACTTCGTTAGTCGGTAATTCGTACCCCTTTTGAGTTCGTTGATATACGTTTTAGTTCGACTGGTTTCATGGTTCGCGTCGTTTACTTAGGATAGATTGTCGTTTTGATTATCAATTTGTTCGTTGAAGAAGAAGAGGATGTTGCCAAGTGTCCAAGTGAGAAATTCAGCTTTAAGATGTACGTTCTTCCGGAAGGTTGTCAACGATAACGAGTGTTCGTTGACATTAGTAAGATAAAAGTGGTGAAGAGTGGAAAGTACCTATGACACCCTATCAGAGACAATTGTCCTTAGGGTTGGCAGGTACTATTGACGATTCATTTCTATCTTCTATAAATTGCGTAGGCATCGCGGAGGTGGAAGATCCATGAGAGGAACTATGTGATACATGATTTAAAGTTGGGGAGTATAACTTGGAGATGATATGTTATGGAGCAAAGAGTGTGGTCTACCCAGATCATAAGAATCTTTAGCATATATTTGACAAGAGGTTAATATATGTTGAAGAGAAGTTGGGTGTGGAATTTCTCAGTGACTACGATTGTCTGATTCGCCACCGTAAAGGAAGGGCAGACATCGTGGTAAGAGCGCTGAGCGGGAGTGAACGAGTGAAACTTAGATGTTTGTGAGCAATGATTATGATAATTTAGTTCGGAGTTAAGAGGATGATACTGACAGCCTAGAGAGAAAGGTTCAAAGATGAGAACATGTAAGAAGAATGATTACTTGGTTTAGACCAGTAAATGGAAAGGAACGAAGATGGAGGAATGTACTTTGCGGACCAGCTATTGATTCCATTGAGAGGAAGCATAAGGACAGCAGTCATGCAAGGTATTTGATATATCCGAGAATGGATAAGGCATATCATTACCTTTGCAAGAGATGTATGGAGGAGTAGGCAAGACTTTTCGCTCAGTGAGTTGGTAATGAGCCATGGGGTGTCGCGTTAATCATCAAGAAACATGATGAAATACTTACTTCGCGATAGTGGTAAACGTGTTATAGAGTCTTGAGAACGCGTATGTAGAGGAGTACGACTTATCATTCTCTAATGAGTGAACTACGTGAGCGTACAAATCAGGCGTTGGATGGTAAGCTGAGAGCATGGGTGTGTTTGATTTTGGAGGAAGCCGGGGTATACATTTACCCTTAGCCGAGTTCTCCTATATCAACAATTATCATTCTAGTATGGAGTATGTGTCATGTGAAAAGTTGTATGGAAAGTAATGTAGGTCATCTGTTCTGTGGGCAAAGGTTGGAACAAGCCAACAAATTGGTCCTAAACTAGAACGAGAGAGACTACGAATAAGGTTTTTCTGACTAAGGAAAGACTTAAGGCAGCAAGAGATCGCCAAAAGAGTTATGCGATTATTGCTGTAAGTCCTTAGATTTTGGTGTTGGTGATATTGTGAGGTTAAAAGTATCTCCTTGGAAGGGTGTTGTGCGTTTCGGTAAGAAAGGCAAGCTAGCTCCGAGATACGTAGGACCATTTGAGATTTACAGAAAGGATTGGATTTGAGACATATCAGTTGAGTTTGCCTGAGGAGTGAAGTAGAGTGCATGATACGTTTTACGTAACTAATGGAAGAAGTGGTTGGCGGATGCTAGTCTGCATGTGCCATTAGAGGAATGTAAGGTTGACAAGACTCTTCATTTTGTCGAGAAACCTGTTGAGATTATGGATCGAGTTGTTAAGGGGTTGAAGTGTGGTGAGATAACATTGGTAAAGGTATGGTGGGATTCTAAGCGTGGTCCTGAGTTTACTTGGAAGTGTGAAGATCAGATGTAATTAATGTTTGTTTTGTGTGTACCCATTATATGTGGTGTTTCCTGCGGTTACTGTTTGGATTTTCATATGGTTTGAGAGTATTGTACCTATCTTTGAGAAGTCGTTTGGATTGTTGGTGTTATTGATCGGGGAGTGTATCTATTTGCGTGTATCGTTAGAGTGACGGAATGTTTTCTATCGTGTGAATTCGAGTATTTAGTCGGTTCACATTTTTGCGATTCTTTCTCTGTGATTTTATGGTGTGGTATTATTCCGCTTAAATATCCATAAATTTTCTTTTGCTGATGTTTTTGGTGAGACGAGTAGTTGAAATCTCGGCACGCGATTTCCCTAAGTGGGGGATGATGTAACAACCGTGGTTTTAGCAGACCAGTTTGACTGATATCTTGACTCGGTTGACGTTTGTTTGGTGTATATTAGGTGTTTGAAGTGATATATGTGTGTTATAGGTGAGTTTTAGCACTAAATCCCTTTGCGTAAAAGGTTTATTGTGATTTGGAAAGTTTGGAATTTGGGAAAGTTCATTTTGATCACCTTTGTGGTGTAGAAATGACTTGTGTAGTTTTGGTGTTTTTGCGTAACGAGGCTTCGTTCAAGTAATTGAGCGTTAGTAAGTTACATGGGATTTGTTTTTATGAGTTATATTTCAAAAAGAGTGTGAAATTCTATTTTTTGAAACTTTATTTTGAAAATGATTATTTTCCGGTTTATTGTAAAATTAAGGTTTATCGCAAAAGACGTTAGGTTTTGTTATGGGAATACATAAAATATGAAAAGTATGAGGTTTTGAGTGTAATAAATAAATTAATAAAAAAAAAAAAAAAAATATATATATATATATATATATATATATATATATATATATATATATATATATATATATATATATATATATATATATATATATGTGTGTGTGTGTGTGTGTATGTGTGTGTGTGTGTGTGTGTGTGTGTGTGTGTGGAGTTAGGATCAAATAGGAAGAATAATTAAAATAGGAAGGATAAGAAGTAACCACAACCACACATTCTAGATGCACCTACAAAAATGGATGCATCTTCATTCAAATTTCCCTCCCATATAAAAATGTGTGGCTAGAATTACTTCTTACCCTTCTCATTTTAATTATTCTTCTTCTTTGATCCCTACCCTATATGTGTGTATATAAAATCGGTTGGAAAAGAAAGATAAGGGAAAAAGGAAACCCAATTGTAGCCCAATTACAACTCTAAGTTAGGTAACTATCCACTAAATAATTATAAATACAAAATCAAAGTTCCCAAAACCCTTTTTCCTGCATATTGAAGTCGACACAAGGAGATCAAGAAGAAAAAATTAGGGTTTTATAGTTTTCAAGCAATAATCAAGAATCAAGGTAAAATTTTTAAACCCTATGTTCAATTAATTGATTAATTAATCTAATTCATGTAATATTAAGTATGATTGATTAGGGTTTGTGTTAACTTCTGTAAATTAATGTTATTAAACATGTTGGGATCAATTAATGATAATAGTATGATGATTGGTTAAGAGAATTGAGCGTAAAACATGCTAGTTATTGAGTTAGGGTTTGGACAGATTTGTAAGGCTGTAAAGATGTGAGTGTAAATAACAGATGGTGATGAGTTAGGTCACGAATTTTAGGTCTAAATTGAAGTATAATGAAAGAGATTTCCAAAAAGTCCAGTCACGATTGATTTCAAGGTCGGGAAGTTGGTCTTTTGATTTTTCTTTGTTAAGGTGTCAAAGCTGTCAAACCGGGACAAAATTTGGGTAAAAGTTTTGGGGAGAGTTGTGGTTGTAAAAGTGGTATTTTGACTAGCACTTCTGGAATAGTTAAGTATTAGGTTATATTAGACTACCACAAAGAGGATTCGCGATAAAAACTTGTGGAAGTATTTATTTAAAATCAAAACTTTTTGGTGTGCGTTCAGATCCGAATTTGAGTAGTTGACAAGTTTGAAATTTAGCCTCGAATGCCTTCGCAACTGCTTTCACTTCCTTCTCAGGCACAACAAAGCACACTGAATGTTCATAGCTAGCCTGTAATAAAACCACAATACAATAAGAAATTAATCATCTCTATATAAATTCATAGGAAAGTGTAGAAAGGTACCTGAGAAATCATGTTGACGTTAGCTCCAACATCCTTTAAAGTTGCAAAAATATCACTTGTTGTTCCAATACCAGCCATTCCAGTTCTAAAAAAAACATTGCATAAATACAATTTACACAAAATAAAACATAATAAAATGGGTACGTGAAGATGATAAGATGGCTCGAAGATGGAACAAAATGGAAGAACTCACCGCTCAACATTCACAAGAGCTAAGTTGTCTATGGTTACAAACATATTTTTTTTTCTTCCAGCAACCGATTACAAACATAATTGAGAATGTTTCACGGTATAAGCTTAATGAGATAAATGTATTTACCATTTAATTTCCCATGCTTCTTGATAAGATAATGTATTCAGTACGACAACATCAGTAATTTACTAATTTTCCTATAATCATAATTCTCGTTGGGTAACCAGTTACCCAACGTGTACCTAGGAACCATAAACATCACATGAAAACACGCTTTTGCTTTGCCTAAGAGCTACCTTTATAATTCTTTGTACAAACTGCTTGAAATAGTAATACCTATGTACAAGTTGCATAGTTTTGTATAAGGCATAATGCTAATTATATCATTTTGTGCATATTTTTGCATATGGCATACTAGATAGTTTTATTATAACACTATTATTTAAAATCATGTAATAAAATTACCAATTTCTTTGATAGCTCTGCTGTCTCAGGAGGTACAATTATGTTTCCATCTTTATCAAGGTGTCTCCTGGCCAAACAAAAAACACTTCCATGAACAGTTAAGCAGCTTTTGCATTTTCAAAATAAATAGCAAACCAATTCAACACAAGAGATACGAAGTATTATTAACAACTAACATGAACAGATAGAAAAAGGAAACAATTCCTTAAGGACCCTCACAACTCCCTAAATAATATTAAGCATTAGCAAAACATAGAACCAATCAATCTAACAAAGTTCCAAAATCATAAGCAATATACAATATGAGCATCTATAAAGAGTATAAGAGATCCAATTCACGCAGCCAGATAATATAAAAAATTCATAAACAAAAAAGTTGGGTACTTTGCAAGTTTTTGAGTACTAACCAAATAAGCAGCTTTTGGTTACCACTATAGAATTACATATCATGTATTTACATATCATGTATGATGACAATTATGTAGAACCTGAAAGAAATATAACATCGTTAGCAACAAAATATAATGTCTAAACACAATTAGTTTACATTTTCCCTAAAACCCATGAACTAATATTCATTTTACTTCAGGTTGATGATAATTATAACCTCCATCTACACGAAGTACATAAAATTCTAATTACTAAAAAATCAAACATCGACATTATGTTTACAATATCTTACCAGTGGTGGATTTGGACGGAATCCTTTGAAGAAGAAACAACAAGAAAATTAGTTTGATGTTTTTTCATGTGGATCTGTAAGTAAAAAAAGAAGGGAGGCGGGATATGTTTGAGCTAGGTTAAAGAGGGATAGATGAAGGTGGGCTTGGGTTTTTGATTTTGGGGGAAAAAATAGGTGGGAGAACTTGAAATAAGGAGCGGGAGATTAAAAAAAAAAAAAAAAAAAAAAAAAAAAAAGCATTTGTGTTGATGAGTAAATAGATTAGGTTTTTTTTTTTCTAAAAAACGATCTACTTAATCTTGTTTACAACTAGAAGTTAGTAAGATCAGTCTTTATCTAAATAACTGATCTATTTATTACACTTCATCCTCTTTTTCATTAGTTAGATCAGTTTTTGGGAAAACCACTTTCTTTGAAGTGATCAATTTAAGCTTTTGTGTAGTAAAAAAGATAAATAAAGCATACAAATTAAATCAGACATGTACATAAGAACATCGATAATAACAAAGTATCTACTATCACTGACACAGTACACCCTCTTTAATTCATCAAATCAACAACTATAACACTAATGTTATCACTACTTCGCGATCCCAAAGCAAGACGAACCAATAAAGCAGCTGCCACAACCATTACAGTTCTAGCCGAGTATAACGCCCCTCCTCGTAACGCCCTATGAGCCACCGACCCAAGATCTTCTTGTTGACACTTATAAACCACCTCACAACTTCTTTCACTAGACAAAACGTCCCATAACCCATCACTGGCTAATATCAAGCTCATATCCCCTGATTCTCGTTTAGTAAACAAGTACTCCGGTTCTGATGTTACCACTTGTTTTAGTAGCCTGTCGCCTATTTACACACATAACTCATTAACAATATATATGATCAAATTAAATACACGTTATAACCGAATTAAAATTAAAAAAGTATCGTGGAATAGATGATAACCTATAGCTCGAGACATAGCTAGAACACCTTCTACCCGTGCTCCATTTGATGAAAACAAGATTCGACCTCCAAGAGCTTCGATTCTTGCACGTTCATCCTCCCGGTCAGGCTGCAAACATATAAAACTTTCCTCGATGTAATTACTATGCCCATAAAATGAAAATGGGCTTATACAAATGTAAAGTCTGTTAAGTCAAATGTTGGAATCTCGTTCCAACGGTGTTTGGAAATGCATTCTGACTACGATAGTATTTTGATTGCGAAAACAGAAAGAAGGTGATCATATTCGATAAATTGTAGTATTTTTTTGAACCCCTAAAGGTTTTTATTTATTTATTTATTATTATTATTTTTTGAACAGCGATGGGGATTGTGAGTGTGTGTAGGTAACATTGTAATGTATGTTTGTATAAAGTGTAGTATTTTTTTATTTTTGATTTGATGGTAGGTTGGGTAGTTGCTATAGAAGGTAAAAAGCTGTGAGTTTGGTGATGTGTTGAATGATTATGTAACACTGATGTGAAAATAATCGTAATAGTCACAATAAAAAACTAGTCTAGTTTTGCCACTAAATCACACATAGTTTAACACAATTATGCTAAGGGGCTGACCTAAGGGTTCTGAGCTGCTTATGAATCATATGAATTTTTAATTCTATTTTAACATTTTCAAGTTCTTATTTTTCTCGAATAAACCATGTCCAAAATATGTATTTTAACGATATTTACTTTTAATGAAATGAACGCTCATAACATTTAGCGTCCGCTTGTTTTATCGATGGATTTGGAATAAGATTAATATTTGGTTTTTGTAAGAAGGTAAAGAGAGAAAAAATATAATTATTTAAGAAAATATTTTTGAAGCAATAAATAAAAATAAAAAAATCTTTAAAAAGCAAAATATCTCAGAATAAAACAAACACAAAGACCATCTTTAAAATTGCTATCCTGCCTATACTATACCTGGAATTGATCAGTCAGAGGGTTTCGCAACCGATTTCAAATCAAAACCATTAAACAAACAATTTCACTTTACTATCAAAGTATTACTTTATTGCAAAAGGTGTGAAACAAACGTGCGCTTGGTCTATGTTCATCTCTGATTATGCTCACAAAACGTAAATAATATTGGCAACATTCTCACATATGATCCACCTAAATAATACGTGAAAGAGAATATATATGTAAAAGACAGTATTCAACATCATACCTTGTGGTCTACGGATAGTGGTATCGCTTTACCATTTCGACACAGCACGGCGCGTGAGTCACCGCAATTAGCGACAATGATATAATCCTGTGTTAAAAGCAACACGACCGCGGTCGATCCTACTAGTGACAAATGTGGATGGTATTTACAAGCTTTATGGTTTTCCAAACCGTTGCATTGACATAATGTCATAGCCATGTCATCGATTCTTTCAAAACTACGACTGATCGCCATTCTCCATAGTGACTCCTCCTCATTGCCGGTAAGGCGGTCCGACGTGGGTTTCACGCGCGTCAACTCTTCCTCGATGATTATGTGCATGTTCTCTTTACATAATGTAGACACCTGCCCATTTACTACGTTGTCATCCTTATTATTTAAAAATAAATTTGGACAACAAAAAAAGAAAAAAATCATTTATTTCACCACACACACACACACACACACATATATATATATATATATATATATATATATATATATATATATATATATATATATATATATATAATGGCAAATTTGTTTTTTTTTATTTATTTTATTTAATATTTTATACAACCATTTCATTATTTATTTATTTATTTTATTTTTTTGCTAAAACAAACAATAATTATTAGGCAAAATTGCATATATATCCCTACCAAAGTAAATAATTGCATATATATCCTTTGTACAAGTTTTTTATACATATAATACAATGTTTTTTATGAATGCTTTGGATATATATGCAATTATGCATTTTCGGAAGGATATATATGCAAAAACCTCTGATTATTAATTGCAAGGAACGGTTTTTTTTCTTTTCTTTTCTTTTTTTTTTAATTTATTTATTTATTTTTTTAATGTATGAGTATTGTAATATTATTTTTAAAATTTGCTAACATGCATGGTAATTGTAGCATGAAGAAATAACTACGGAGTACTACATAAAGATAAAACAAAACTTAATCATCAAATACTAAAATAAACTTTAGTTGTTAAACATCTTCTTAAATTGAAGTACAATATATTATTCGAAATTTGTTTCTATTAATTTAAAGCATACACGTACATATCAAATTTTATCATTTTAAATATAACTTAATAAAATACAGTACCTAATACAGTATTAGTCTCCATTTAGTAAATGTAACATTCTTATTCTTGTTATTATATTTTTTTTAATAATATTACTCGTATTATTGTAAGAATTAAGAGAAGAATAAAATGTTGCATTTTTTTGCCTTAAAAAATCTATCATCAATTCACCTTACAAATATCAAAAGAGTTTAAACATAACAAACAAATATGATACTTTCATGATACCTTGTATAAACTTCAAAATAATAGAAAAATAATTTTATTAAATTTCATAAAGAAGTAAAAGAAAACTAACTTGAGTTTGAAAATACTTGAAAATTGCCAGAAATGACCAAAGAATATTTCCTGCTTACCAAAACTATTTCTGACACTTTCATCAACTTACATGAATTTTTTTATAAAAACATATAATAATTAAAAAAAAAAAAAAAAAAAAAAAAAAAAAAAAAAGATGCATAGAAATATAGATATAACGAGTGGGTTAACCCGCGCGTTGCCGCGGGAGTGTTTTGTCGTATATTTTGAGTGTGAAATAGTTTTGACTATTGGTTATTTTTCGTACGTTTAGTGTCGTTTTGAGTTGTTGTCTTTTTGGTTTTATAATATTAATGTTTTGTTATTCCTTTTTTTTTTAATGATTTGTGCATAATGTTGGGTGCTCAATCTCAGATTGTTGAAGCTAAATTATAATTGGGACAAAAATTAACCATTGATTCACCTCAATAACGATACTTAAAAATAATCCCATTGATATATCAATTGTATCCCCAACTTAACCAAATTTTCGGACATAAGAAAGCCGAAACGAAAATCCAACATAGTGTTTGTAATAACTTTGATAGCCCAATAAATTGTATCAGCCCAATGTTATAAATGAAATACCCAATCCTAAAGCCCAACTCCCTAATAATACTACCCTAATAATTGGGTATAAAAAACGCAACTAAAACTCACTTTTCCCTAATTTTTGCAAACTCTAATAACACTTACACACACACACAAACGCAGCACTTAACTTTTTATTTTCTAGCAGCCACCACCAGCAGAATCCGGCCACCTTTGCCGGAAAACTTTTCCGGCAACCCATCTTTTTACACCAATCAATAGATCGGGACACCCGCGACATCCTCGTACCACCCCCGCAACCTCAATCACCTCGTACGCGCCCCACGCGCTACCACCGTGAACCCCAATCACTATCTCTACCCCGCCTTTTTCCCACACACCACTCACTATCTCTCTCTCTACCCCGCCGGATCTCACCAGCAGTTTCCGGCCGGTCACCGGAATAATTTTCTGGCGATAAACTTTCTTTTCCCAATCGATAGATCGAAGACTTTTACATATTTCTGGAGGAGTTGAGCACCCGGCTCCCACCACATCACCGTTACGCGCCACTCTCCTTTCAGCCGTTCACCACCGAGACCACCACCTTCATCCACCATTACTTTTCCGATGGTAAAACCACCACACGCGCCTCCCCTTTTACTTTTCTTGAAATTATACGAAACCCTAACTTTTATAAATCTTTGATAAATCGTTTTTGTTGTTAAATATTTTATAAAACCCTTTTTATAAATGTTTTAATCATGCTATAAATCGTGTGGATCCCGTTCTGTCCCGACTCGGTCGACTCACCGAGTTGACTCAGTCAACCCACTGAGTCGACTCAGTTACTTGGTGTGGGGATACTTTCATGTGTTCTATTATTTTTTTGTGATATGTGAATTGAATGTGTTGCAAATTGGTACAAATCATATCTTTGGATTGGATTTGATTCGGATAAGGGTTTGGGATAATGTTGTGTTTGGATTTTTGGATGGGATTATTTGGTTGATGTAGTGATGATTTAGGATTAGTATGTCTGGATTTGTGATTAAAAAAAAAAAAAAAAAAAATGAACAGTGTGATACAGTAAAAATGCTACAGTATTCCGAACTCACAAAACCACTGTTTCGTCAACTGTAGCAAGCACTGTAGCTGCTACAGTGCTGCTACAGTACGCGTTCCCCCTTTTAGTATATATAACGAGCGGGGGTACCCGCGCGTTGCTGCGGAAATGTTGTGGTTAATATAAACTTGAAATAAAACGTTTGAAAAAAATTATTGCTGAAATGTTGTGGTTAATCTGAACTCGAAATAAAACGATTGAAAAAAATTATTTTTGTTATTAACGACTAAATTTGCAAAAAATCGATAAACGTAAGTACTATTTTTTTAAAGTTAGTCTTTTGAAACTAAATTTGTAATAAAAAACTAACCTGAGGTGGTCCAAAAATAAAATTTAAAAAAAAAAAAAAAAAAAAAAAAAAAACTGATGAACATTGTTTTAACGAATGAACAATAATTTTTAACGGGATTGATATGTTGCAAAATTGTTCCTTTGAGACTACTTTTGAAATTGAAATTTAACCTGAGATGCTGTTTTTGTTAAATATTTAACAAAAAAAAAAATAATAAAATAAATAAAAAGCACTGCTACAGTAATATGGTACAGTAACCGGACTCAAATAAGAAAATTATAACTTCATTTTAAAAGTAAAATTTGAGTTTGGGTTTTACTATATGTCTATATGCCAAGTGTTATTGGTTCATAGAATTTATTGAGCAAAATACTAAAATGAGGGCAAGTATTTTGTGGCCAGTGTATATATTTTTGGGTGTCACATTTTTAATAAAATTCTCTCTCTTTTTTAATACTAAAAACACACACACTCACACCAAAAACTCTCTCTCTCTCTTTGAAGAATCCGGCCGCCGCCTCACCGGAGCAGCAGCAGTTTCCGGCGACTCGCCGGAATATTTTTCCGACAACCTCATTTTCTTGTACAATCTTGTAGATCGGGATATCCCCGTCACACCCATACCACTTTCTCTTTCTACCCTCACCGGGCAAACACCACCTCAGCCGGCGGCCACCTCCGACGGCGCCGGAAAACTTTCCCGGCCAACTTCCAAAACTTCCAAAAACGTAGATCAAGCCATCCTTATTATTTCTGGAGCTTTTGAGCTCGATTGGAGCTCGTTTGGTACACCGTCTACCCCACACCGCCGCCACCTCGACACCACCATCACTCGGCGCTTCTTTCCCGCCACCTTATCTCTCGTTTTGGTAACGCACTCGCAGTCCCACCTTTTATTTATTTTTTAAATCAAAACCTTAATTTTTATATTTTTATAAAACCGATATTTATTAATAAACTTGTGTATAACCTTTTTTTTATGTAAACCGTGTGGATTTAAACTTTTGGCCGTGGAAACCGTCGGACTCGGTTCGAGTTGTGTGACTCACCGAGTCAACACGCGAGTCGAGTTGACTCGGGTCGAGTTTTGCTTATCTTTGTTTTTCTTTTATCTATTTCGTTATAATAAAATTAATGTATTGTAAATTTGAATTTGTAGATTTGTTTATAATTAATATATTTTTTTTTTCAGATTTGCATTGCCGGAAATGCTCTTGCCGCCGACGCTTTCGCCGGAATATGTATTGCCTCGCTGCCAGAAACACATATTTACTTTTAAATAAATTTTGTAAATTCCATTTTGATTATTGTTAGTGTAGTGATTTTTTGTATATATATATATATATTTTTTTTTTTTATTGTTAGTGTAGTGATTTTTATATATTTTGTTTTTTTTTTTGGACAATGATAAGTGAAAAAAAAAAAAAAAAAAAAAAAAAAAAAAAAAAAAACCGGATGAATAGAGTTACACAGTAAAAATGCTACAGTGTTTCGCACTCACAGAACCACTGTTTCGTCAACTGTAGCAAGCACTGTAGCTCCTACAGTACTCCTGCAGTGACGCGTTCCCCCTTATAGTATATATAATAATAATTACATGATGACCACCGTGCCCATCAAACCACCAAAAAAATGCACAGGCCTGAAACCATTAATCTCGGGTCGACACAAATCCAGTTTAACACATATCTCATCTTCCATTACACGTGCCCTACCAACCACCGACATTAAACCATACACTGGTGACGTCATCGTCACGTCACCACTCGTATCTTCTTTTCCCTGAATTATTGTTGTTGTTGTTAAGCGGCGTCGCATTTCGATTCTACGGCGACGTCGTTCGCGGCATTTGTGGGGTGACTCGGTGTTGGTGTTCGGCATGTGGAGTTTGTGGTGAGTGTGCACTAGTGTTATTGGTTGTTGCCGATGGTTTGAGGTGGTGGGAGTGTTGGTGTCATGGTTTTTGGAACACGTAGTTAGTGTGTGTTTTGGTGTAAGAAGAGATATTTACATCTATGGTCCTTATACGTTCAATGATTTTACTATTTTGAACGTCTGATCACATGTATGTTATTTTGGATCTTCAACATTGTGTATAATTAACAAAAAAACTTGGGCATGACTCCTATTGATGATGATAAGTTTAAACATAACAAAACTTTCCTCAAGCTGAAATCGTTAAACATCATAGGACTTGTTTGTAAAAATAACAAGAATATATTTCACATATTGAAGGAATATACCAAAAAAATAAAATAAAGATTTGCTTGTATTTTGTTAAAAGCTATTTTTAAAAGCATAATATAAATTTAAGTTTTCTTAGTCTATCTTTATGTCTATCTTTATTGTGTTAAGATTATTGTCCAAAATAATGCTTGTTGTGTAGAAATAACAAGAACAACGATTCATGAGTGAATATGTTTACTTGCTACAATTTATGACATTAAAAGTTCATCGACTATTAAGCATCAACTTTCTAAAAGGTGAAAATGTGAAATGGTATGAGCTTAAAGGAACTCAGGCCTAAACTTTATACTCAAAAAATGATTACACTCACTAATCTAATGGAGCTACATATTTTTTAGCTCAAGCCCATACTTAAAATACGAAATGGTATTATCGCAACTTTGAAGTTCAAAACCGGATGAAAATATTCCTAAGTGTCCAAAGTTGTCATATAATTAGTTGCAGATGGTCAAAGTTTGTAAATTTCTTATATATGAAGGGGGTTCGATGATGACTTGCTTACTGTAATTGAAAAGCCGACTAAAGTTGGTGGTACGATATTGCCACAGGTCAATTTAGATGGCGATAAACGATGATGCAATGTGACACGTGACAGTTTTAGACTTTGAGCATCGACAAGTGGGCCCAGTTTGATTGTTTTAGTACCACGTAGGTTTCTTTTGAATTGACTGTTTGGACCCACAGAAAGCTTGTTTGGTCCACCTGGGGAAGGCCCACTACTTCATGCTTTTCCTTTAGCCAGATGATTTGTAACACATAAGCAGTTTTTAGTAGGCGTTTTATACTTGAGATAATGTTTTACCCTTTCCCTTTAGGGAAAATGATAAAAAAATACATTGAACTTGACATTTTTTACTATTGTATGTTGCCAACTATGTTTTTTTATCATTGTAACATAAAATTTGACATTTTTTATCATTGTATGTAAAAAATGTCGCACCGTTAGTCCTTTACACTAACGGTCGTTAGTAAATTTTCATCCGTTAGTCCTTTACACCGTTTGTCCTTTACATTTGATAAAAAAATACATTGAACTTGACACTTTTTATCATTGTATGTTTTCATCCGTTTTCTTACGTTTTTGTCCGTATTCTTCCGTTTTTTTTCGTTTTCGTCCGCTTTTTTACGTTTACGCCTGTTTTTTTATGTTTTAACCCGGTTTTTTACGTTTTCTTCCGTTTTTTTTACGTTTTCGCCTATTCTTTTACGTTTTCTTCCGTTTTTTTTACGTTTTCGTCCGTTTTTTTTTACGTTTACGCCCGTTTTTTTTACGTTTTCACCCGGTTTTTTACATTTTCTTCCGTTTTTTACGTTTTCGCCTATTTTTTACGTTTTCGCCCGTTTTTTTTTACGTTTTCATCCGTTTTTTTTACGTTTACGTCCGTTTTTTTTACGTTTTCACCCGGTTTTTTACGTTTTCTTCCGTTTTTTTACGTTTTCGCCTATTTTTTAACGTTTTCGCCCGTTTTTTTACGTTTTCATCCGTTTTTTACGTTTACGCCCGTTTTTTTACGTTTTCAACCGGTTTTTACGTTTTCTTCCGTTTTTTAACGTTTTCGCCCCTTTTTTTACGTTTACACCCGTTTTTTTACGTTTTCGCTAGGTTTTTACGTTTTCTTCTGTCTTTTTTACGTTTTCGTCCGAAAATGTAAAAAACCAGGTGAAAACGTAAAAAACCAGGTGAAAACGAAAAAAACGGGCGTAAACGTAAAAAATGGACGAAAATGTAAAAAACATCCGAAAACGTAAAAATATAGGCGAAAACGTAAAAAAACTGAAGAAAATGTAAAAAAAAACCGAGTGAAAACGTAAAAAAACAGGCGTAAACATAAAAAAAAACAAAGAAAATGTAAAAAAATGGGGTGAAACCGTTAAAAAACGGACGTAAACGTAAAAAATGGACGAAAACGTAAAAAAAAATGGAAGAAGACGTAAAAACCATGCGAAAACGTAAAAAGACGGGCGCAAACGTAAAAAAATGGACAAAAACGTAAAAAAAACGGGCGTTAATATAAAAAAATGGAGGAAAATGTAAAAAAGGCGGAAGAAAACATAGAAACCGAGCCAAAACGTAAAAAAATGGACGAAAACGTAAAAAAACGGAAGAAAACGTAAAAAACCGCTTGAAAACGTAAAAAACGGGCGTAAACGTAAAAAAATGGACGAAAACGTAAAAGAATAGGCGAAAACGTAAAAAAACGGAAGAAAACGTAAAAAAACCGGGTGAAAACATAAAAAAAACGGGCGTAAACGTAAAAAAATGGTCGAAAACGAAAAAAAAAACGGAAGAATACGGACAAAAACGTAAGAAAACTGATGAAAACATACAATGGTAAAAATTGTCAAGTTCAATGTATTTTTTTATCAAGTGTAAAGGACTAACGGTGTAAAGGACTAACGGATGAAAATTTACTAACGATCGTTAGTGTAAAGGACTAACGGTGCGACATTTTTTACATACAATGACAAAAAATGTCAAGTTTTGTGTTACAATGGTAAAAAAAATAGTTGGCAACATACAATGGTAAAAAGTGTCAAGTTCAATGTATTTTTTATCATTTTCCCTTCCCTTTATGCGGATGTAATGGTGACCGTGTCAACTCAGCTTTTTCTTATTAAGGCTTTTTGCATGATTTAGTTTGTGTAAGGCTAGGCATAATGAGAGGCGATGCCTCACCTGTCACCTCACCCCCTCACTCGTGGTACTTATTGACTAACCTTTAGGTCACGCGCTAGCAACACAAAAACAAGAAGGAGTAAAGAGATGGTGAGGGTGCTCACCATTTAGTTTTTGTGTTTGTGTGTGATGTATTTTGTGAGGTATATTTATATAAAGTGGGGTATTTATTGGAAGTGAGGGGAGTGATGACCGTTGTGGCTGAAAGGCGAAGGTGTTGTGATTTGTTTAATGGTGTTGTGGCGATGAGGGGAGTGGTGACCACTGTGTTTAGTCTAATAAAGCGACCACGGTCAATATAAGAAAAGATATCACACAAAAACAATTTGAGATACAAACACCTAGACACAACACTCACAAACATTTTAAAAAACAAGAGGAGGACTTGGTCGAGTGTACGACCGAGTTGTGAGTTTTTCAGGCTAGAGACGCATTAGAGGAGGGTCGAAATGGGGTGGGGGCCGCGTAATAGGTGACGACCAACCGAAGGGTCGACCACCCATTCAGCTTGGTCTTAGGTTATCTTTTTATTTAAACTAACTTACATGTTGTTATTTATGACTGAACATTGTAATGTATAATTAAAGAACCAACGTCAAACTTATTAAAAAAATACGAGTAACAAGTTTGGTGTAAAGTACCAATTATACCATTGTTTTAAGTTAACCATCTTATCAAAAGTAATTAATAAGGGCAAAATGAAATTCTACGACTAGTTTTTTGTTCGTGTAACTTTAATATGTTAGTGTTAGGTTAATTCTTGTCGTTTGATAATTATTTGTAATACATTTGACTAAAACTGATGTAAAAGGAAACAAACATATATATACTTTGGTGGCCTATAAGTTAGTTTTATTAAACGAGCGGCCTATAGATTTAAAACTTAGACCACTCGTAGTGCATCGGTCGTCCATCTCGGTCGACCCTTGGGCGATGCGTTCTAAGCGTTACGGCCCATTTGGGCGACACATCTTAAGGGCAATAAAAAGGAAATTGGTCGATATTTAGACTAAGTCGTTGGTGAGGATGACACAAAAAACAAACACCCCAACGGCTAATAATGTGATTGTTGGGTCACTTTATTAATAAAAAAGAAAAAAAAAATTAATAATCCCTCAAAATACTAAATAACTTACCTCATTATTTCTTCATTTATACATAGTTTCAAACCAATCTTTACTATAATTTTTTCATCTCACGTAATTTCTAAAAATACTCCCAAAACTAAAACACCAAAAAAAATGACGCCAACAAAGCATTCGAAACTTTCTAACACCGGATCCTAATTTTCGTTTGACCTGTCACTCACAAACTAGTAATTTTCAACCCGCAAGTTTAGTATACCAACAAGAACAATGACCACCACCTTATTATCAAATTAATTCTTTTCAACCTCCTTTTAACCAATCACAGCAACAACAGCATTTTTACCAACAACAACAACAATCTCAAATGTATCGTCCGAAAATATTACACGATTCACCACCACCGATGGAACAAGGTCAAACTTCTCAAAGATATTCTACGGTTAACCCTTTTAATTTTAATGAAGATATGGATCCGTTTTTTGGTAGTCAAGATTATTTTGTGGCTCAAGGTTCGGTTGGTCCATCCGTACGCATTGAAAATGACTATCCCGTTGAAGAGGTGGCACCCGTAAAAAAGAAGACGTCAAAAAACCCATACGTCGGAATAAGATGACTCTAGATTTCCAAGGACCCAATTGGAAGAGTTAGCGTTGCATAGAGCTTGGATTATCATGTCGGAAAATAGCATCAAAGGGAACACTTAAAAGACTTGGGGGTTTTGGATGCAACTAGTTAATTACTTTATAAATGAAACGGGTGAATCGAGAAGATGATACGATGCCCTCAACACGAAATGGAAAAATAAGGTTCGTCTTAGAATTGGTCAATTTTGTGCGGTTCACGATAATGTAAAAGGGAGGAAAAAGAGATTGAGATGCCAAAATTTTACAAATTGTGCGCAAGTGACCAAACGGTGTTCGATAAAGTGTGTGCTAAATATCAAGCAACGTATGGTCAGGCGTTCATATTGATCGAGTCGTGGAAGCTTTTGAGGCAACATAAACATTAGCAAGAGATTTAGATGCCAAAATTTTACAAAACCAAATAAAAGACACTCAAAAAAATCAAAGACATTGGAAACCACCTCACACACTACATCGGACTCGACACATTATGGTTTAATTCTCAAGAAACAAAGATTCAACAAAAGCAAGAAGAAATCGAGCTAAACCGTCAAATGTTCATGTTTAATCAAGAAAAACAAAGGAAAAAAGACATCTTATTCTATCGTAGTGTCGATGACTATTTGACCGAAAGACAACGGGAGATGAAGTGACAAATAAAAGAGAAATATAATTTAGACTATTAGTTTAACTTTTTAATTTTTATTGCAATTTTTTTATCTGAATTACTAATGTAGTGTTTTTAACGTGTTTTTTTCTTACCCGCGCGTTACCGCGGGAGTATTGTGTCGATGCTAATAAAGTTTGATACATAAGTACAATTGTTATTCGCGCTTTGCCACGTGACCATTGGTTGTAACTTTCTAAATGTGGCATTACTATATGTTGTAGTACGTATCCTAGAGTTAGAGTTTTTAAGTTAAAGAAATTACAAAACAAATGCGAAGTTTAGACATATAGTTCCTAGGCTAGCACAAAGCGGGCGTGCATGACAGATCTATAAGGTATTAAAAAGAAATTTAAGTAAGAAGAAAATTGTTGGCAAAATTTATTTATTAATTTCTCTCATAAAAAGTAATCTTGTGAGGGATTAGGAACAATAACCTCAATGATACAGTAACTCTTTGCACATTTTTAAAACTGTTTAGCTAAATAAATTTAGTGTTAATCGTGCGTTGTCGCGTGACCATTTTGTCAATGCTTATAATTGTATGGTAAAGACATAATTAGCGAGGAATTTAAAATCTTAAACAATCACAAACAGATTTCTACATATCCCCGAATTGTATATAAACTAAGAAAGAAACCGAATCCGTTAACCAATCAGATGAAATCATTAAACAATTATAGCTAAGCAATTGTAAACAAAGTCTTCTCACCATCATAGCAAGGTTTTTGATCCAATGGTAGTAAACAAACTATAAACGGAGTTCTGATAAAAAAATCTAAACATGAATAAAATCCGAGACAACCAAGGACTCCGCCGGTAACTGCATCACAACTCTTCAAATCATTGTGGAAGACCAATTGGTGTAGAAACACACGTTGACTGTGATTTAACAAAAAAAATCTGATCAGATTAGAAGAGATGACAACGATGATGATAATAGTAACTGTATGTCAGTTTTGAGAAGAAAAATGACTAAGTCCATTCTTTGATAGTTGTTCAGATTCAGATCATCGAAAAGCCAAGATTAGTGATAAAATGGGCTTACCTAAAGAAAGTTTGGAAACATAAGAGGATATGCTGAGAGCATTTGCACCAAATGTACTTTCAACACAGTCTCTTCTATTCCCTATATTTCTTTACGAACTGTTATAGAAAAATGGACATCATCTTTTTTACTCAAAAATTAAATATAGTTACCATTATCATCATCTCTGTCACTCCCTTTAATGTTCAACGTGGCGATCATCATCATCAAGAGTGGCATCATCATATCTCGTCAATCTCCAGAATGTAGGTCCACTGCTATTTGTGACAAATAAGAATTACTAAAATTTAAGTTTAGATAGTCGTTATTTAGGCTCTATATGCATAAGTTAAACCTTAACCTATTGAAATGTTTCTACTTTCTATAACTAAAATAAATGTAAACCAACATAATATAACTTACCAATTCAATGAGCTAACAAGCATGATGCAATAAATGCTACATGAGACCGATGAAATGTTAAAACAATCAAAACACCACAATGAAGCAAGTTATTAGCTAAATCCTGAAAAATATTAATCTGTATGAATTTTGACTCTCATAAGCATGTATCTACGCGTTCAATATCAAGATGATTAATAGGAAAACAAAGAAACCCAAATTAGCATTTTTCAAAACATTCAAAGCACACATCAATCTCAAATTGATTCAAGATATCAATAAAAGAGTCAACATTTTTATATCTAACAACGACATGGAAACGTAAACAAAACACAACAACATAATGTTCAAAAGATTATAAATCAGTTTAACACGAAGTGCCACTTCACTTGCTGGTAAATGGTAACTATAAGCTGTAAACATATAAGAGTCGTAAACAGTAAAAGTTTGGAATACCTGAGTTGGTATTGCGGTTTAGGAGAAACAACCAAGCCATTCCAAGATCTTCTTCCGTTTTCAGAGCAGATTCTACCTCCGGATTTCCTCATAACTAATCAAACTTTCTTGCGAATTGATCATTTTATATTTAGGGTATGCACGATATGGCATGTGGACATTGTTAGTACAAATATCGCCTAAAAACGTTATTTATATTTTACGATCTTTGCTAAGTTTTGTTAACGACAAAATGTAAACTTTAGTTTCTAAGTAAAAACATAATTTTAGTTTAAAGACTTGCATAATTAGACATTTGCTACATTTTACATTTCACATTAAACACAACACTTTTTATATTTCTTAAAATAGAAAAATGTTAACATCACATCATACATTTATGGTAAGCTTGTGTGTTTGACTTACCATAACCTCTTACACATTTTTGGAAGCTTACCATCTTTGATTCAATGTGTTTGACTAAAATTTAGTTGATGTGACTTTGGTTGGTTAGGATAAATTTATTGCAAAACCAACTGCAAGCCTGGCGGAACCCTGGGGGTACACGGGCGGAACCCATCTGAAGGTTCCGCCGTATCCGTCAGACCTGCAGAAGGTCTTGCTATAAATACCAAGCCATATGTTTGAATTTTGATCCTTATCACTCTACATTACATTTTCACATACATATATTCATATCATTCATCTAACCCTTTAAAATTTCATTTTGATGTGAAGTTTCTTTTGTAGCAAAGAAGTTCACAAGTTCATATAAAGTTACAAGTATTCAACACAACGTTGCAAGACTTGTTAGCTTAGCATTGTATAGACTTTGTGTAGTTTACACTTCATTTGATTGTGTGTTTTCAGTAGTGATCGGTTAGTATTTTAGTCCTCAAAATACAAAGTGTGACGGGAGTTTTTGTACCCTTGTAAAAGAACTAACGGGAGTGGTTGTACCCTTGTAAAAGAACTCGACATCTAGCTTAGTGTCGGTAAACATGTATAAGCGACGTGTAAGGTTTTCTCCGCCGGTGAAAGGAGCTTGTTGACTAGTGAAAGAAACTCTCGAGTTGGATACTCGGGGCGTGGACGTAGGGCAAGGAAAAAGAGTCCTTGTAGCCGAACCACGATAAATACTCGTGTTGTGGTTTGATCGTTTCTTTCTTTATATTTTCATGTTATATATTGTGTTTGTGTTCATATCTTGGATTAAACGGAAAGTTTCAAAAGATAATTAAACAAGTTTAAAGTTTTTAAACGGTAAACTATTCAACCCCCCTTCTAGTTTTCCACAATTGGTATCAGAGCTACGTTACTCAAGCTTTTAAAATATATTGTGTTTTAAAACTTGAAACGATCCATGGATTTTGAAAATTACAAAGAATGACAATCTATGCAAAGACCACCACTTTTTGAAGTAAATGGTTTTATATATTGGGAAAACCGTTTTGAAACTTACGTGAAATCTAAATATATAGATTTATGGTATATAGTCATTGATGGTGATAATATAGCTACAAATAGTAAAGATGATGATCAAAAGAAATTGATTGCTAAAAATAATGAAGCTAAAATGATGCTTTACAATGCTTTGCCTAAGAAAAAATATGAAAGAGTCTTTATGTGTAAAACCGCCAAAGATATTTGGCAATCTTTAATAGTCACTCATCAAGGAAACTCACAAGTTAAGGATAACAAAATTGATCTTCTTGTTCAACAATATGAACAATTTGTTAATCCCGAAGATGAGATTATTGATAGTGCATTTGCTAGGTTTAACAATATTATTACTTCACTTAAAGCACTTGACGAATCTTTTTGTAGCAAGAATTTTGTCAGGAAATTCCTTAGAGCACTCCATCTGAAGTGGAGAGCAAAAGTGACGGCAATTGAAGAATCCAATGATCTTTCAAGCATGTCACTTGACGAGCTAATTGGAAACCTCAAAGTTCATGAAATGGTAATGGAAAAAGATTCGGAAATAGTTAAAGGCAAAAAAGAAAATGTTAAGTCCATTTCCTTGAAAGCTAGAGTCCAATCAAGTGATGATGAAGAATCTACTTCGGATAGTGATGATGAAGAATATGCCATGGCCGTTAAAGACTTCAAGAAGTTCTTTCGTAGACGAGGGAAGTTTGTAAGGCAACCTAAAGATGACAAGAAAACCTTCCGTAAAGATCGTGATGATAGGAAAGGAAAGGTTGAAAGGAAATGCTATAGGTGTGGAGACACAATTCATCTCGTAGGAGAATGTCCAAAACCACCCAAAAGCAAGTCTCAACAAGCTTTTGTGGGTGGTGCTTGGAGTTGTGGAAAACTAGAAGGGGGGTTGAATAGTTTACCGTTTTTTCACTTGATTATCTTTTAAAACTTTACATTTGTTTAAAGAAATAAACTCAAATTACTTGTTTGATTCTTTGAAAAGCTTTACGTATAGTTAAAAATTCTAACTAAAGACAATATGTAATAAGCAAAGACAAAGAAAGAAACGATCAAACCACAACACGATTGTTTATCGTGGCTCGGCCACAAGGACTCTTTTTCCTTTCCCTACATCCACGCCCCGAGTTTCCAACTCAAGAGTTATAAGCACTAATCAACAAGCTCCTTTCCCGGTGGAGAAACCTTTACAACGTCGCTTACACTTTTTCTGGTACAAAGCTAGATACCGAGTCCTAGTTCAAGGTAGAACCAACCAAACGTCGCCTATCCACTATTTCCGACACTAGGCTAGGTGTCGAGTTCTTTTACAAGGGTACAACCACTCTTTTTAGTTCTTTTACAAGGGTACAACAACTCCCGTTACACTTATGTATTTTGAGCCCTAAAATACTAACCGATCACTTCGACACATGATACAAATGAAGTATAAACTACCAAAGCTTATACATAACAAAGCTAACAAGTCTTGCAACTTTAGAGTTGAAACTTGTAACTTCTTGGATGAACTTGTGAACTCCCTTGCTACATAAGAGGATCACACAAGTCAAATGTTACTGAGTTAGTTGAAAGAATATATGAAATATATGTCCTAAAGTGATGGATGAAAATTAGTAAGTGGCTTGGTATTTATGGCAAAATAAACAGCAGGTCTGGCGGATACGGCGGAACCCTCAGATGGTTCCGCCCGTGTACCCCCAGGGTTCCGCCAGGCTTGTAGTAGGTTTTGCAATAAATCTTTCCAAACCAACCAAGATCACATCAACTAAATTCTAGTCAAACACATTGAATCAAAAGTGGAATGCTTCCAAAAATGTGTAAGACCTTATGGTAAGTCAAACACACAAGCTTACCATAATAGCATGATGTGACATGACACTTTCTAAATAAAGAAATAAAAACAATGTTTTGCTTAAAAAGAAATGTAAACCTAGTTATACAAGACTTAAAACTAAAGTGATGTTATTACTATAAACTAAAGTTCATATTTTGTCACTAAAAAAACTTAGCAAAGATCGTAAAATATAAATAACATTTTTAGGCAATATTTGTATTAACAGGAGTGACTATGAAGGAGATGACGATGAGCCAAAGAATGATGATATTGCTCTCATGGCTCACAACTCAAATGAGGTGTGCCTCAAAGTATGTTTGGAACCGGATGAATGTATTAAAGATAGCGGTTGTTCAAGGCACATGACGGGTAACAAAAGCCTCTTCTCTACTTATCACAAATGTGATGGAGGTAATGTTACGTTTGGTAGTAAAGCTAAGAGCAAAATCATCGGAAAAGGTACAATCTCCCATGACTCTCCTTTTATAGATGATGTAGCTCATGTTGATAACTTAGGTTTTAATCTCCTTAGTATTAGTCAACTTTACTGTAATAAGTATAATGTCCTTTTTAGTGAAAATGGAAGTAAAATACTTAAAGATGGTATAACCATAGCCAAAGGTGTTCTTAAGAACAACGTGTATGTCATGAAGATGGATCAAACATCTAGAGAAAAACTTTGCCTTACCTCATTAGATGAATCTTCAACTTTATGGGATAGACGTTTAGGACACGCTAACATGAGACTTATACAAACCGCTCCTCCAAAGACCTAGTTCGAAACCTACCTAAGTTGATATATGACCAACACTTTTGTGACGCTTGCAAAGTCGGTAAACAAGTCCATAGTAGCAATAAGGTTAAAAACTTGGTTTCTACATCTAGGTGTCTAGAACTTTTGCATATGGATTTATTTGGTCCATCCGCTATACAAAGTTATGGAGGTAACTTCTATACTTTGGTCATAGTAGATGATTACTCAAGATATACTTGGACAAAATTTTTGAAAAGTAAAAATGAAGCTTTTGATAAATTTGAGATTCTAAGTAAGAAAATTCAAAATCAAGTAGGGTCTAGTATTGTGTCTATTAGAACGGATCACGGTCGTGAATTTGATAATGAATTTCAATTTGGAAACTTTTGTGATAAAAATGGAATTACTCATAACTTTTCGGCTCCACGCACTCCTCAATCTAATGGTGTAGTAGAACGAAAAAACCGGACTTTGCAAGAGATGAGTAGAACAATGCTTAATGAACAAAACATTCCACAAAAGTTTTGGTGTAACGTCGTTGACACATCAACGTACATTTTAAATCGAGTCTTAATTAGACCATTTTTGAATAAAACTCCTTATGAACTATATAAAGGTAAAAAGCCGACATTAGGATACTTTAGAGTGTTTGGGAGTAAATGCTTTATTCTTAACACCAAGGATTATCTCACCAAATTTGACCCAAAGTCTTATGAAGGTGTATTTCTTGGATATTAACAAAATAGTAAAGCTCACATTGTTTAGAACAAAGAAACCTTAAGAGTCGAGGAATCGTTGAACGTAACATTTGACGAGAGTCCACCTCCCTCTAAGACATCACCTTTGGTAGATGATAACTTAGTTGAAAGCCAAACAATAGAAAGTCAAGAGATCTTAGGTAATGACAAGGAAGATGAACTATTAAACAAAGAATTTGTCAATGTCAAAGAATCTAAAAGTCATCCATTAGATGGTGTCATAGAAAACATTAACGAAAGAACACTAAGATCAAAAGTTCAAAATGAAAGCAACTTCTTTTGTTTCGTGTCAACCATTGAACCAAAAAACATTAATGAAGCCATTAAAGATGAGTCTTGGGTAATAGCAATGCAAGAAGAGTTAAACCAATTTTTTAGGAATGATGTATGGACATTAGTTCCTCAACCAAAGAGTCAAACAATAATTGGCACAAAATGGGTCTTTCATAATAAAATGGATGAAAATGGAATTGTGTTTAGAAACAAAGCTAGACTAATAGCACAAGGATATAATCAACAAGAAGGCATTGACTACGATGAAACTTTTTCTCCGGTTGCTAGGCTCGAGTTAATTAGAATCTTACTTGCATATGCATGTGCACACAATTTTAAACTATTTCAAATGGACGTCAAAAGTGCATTTCTAAACGGGGTTATTAATGAAGAAGTGTATGTTGCTCAACCACCGGGCTTCATCGATTTTGAAAAACCCAATCATGTTTACAAACTTAAAAAGGCTCTTTACGGACTTAAGCAAGCTCCAAAAGCATGGTATGATCGACTTAAAACCTTCCTAGTTGACCATAAGTATACCATGGGCTTAGTTGATAATACTCTCTTCACTAAGAAGAAAGATTCACATATTATCATAGTCCAAATCTATGTTGATGACATTATATTCGGATCAACTTGTCAAGAATTATGCGTGGATTTCTCAAAAATCATGCATGACGAGTTTGAAATGAGTATGATGGGAGAACTCAACTTTTTCCTAGGACTCCAAATTAAACAACTAGAAGATGGTATCTTCTTTAACCAATCTAAATATATTAAGGACATGCTTAAGAAATTTGGATTAGAAGATTCGAAACCAATCAAAACGCCCACGTCTACGGAAACAAAACTCACCAAGGATGAGGAAAGTGAATCCGTAGATAGCACTAAATATAGAGGTATGATTGGAAGTCTACTTTACCTAACGGCTAGTAGACCTGACATTATGTTTAGTGTTTGTCTATGTGCTCGTTTTCAAGAAGATCCTAAGACAACTCATCTCGAAGCCGTTAAAAGGATTTTTAGATATATTAAGGGCACTAGTATCCCAAAGGAACGGGAATAGACACCACAGTGTATGCCGACTCGGATCATCCGGTAACTATGTTGATAGAAAAAGCATAAGTGGTATTTGTACTTTTGTTGGACATTGTCTCACCTCATGGTTCTCTTAGAAGCAAACGGCTCTTGCTATCTCAACAACGGAAGCCGAGTACGTTTCGGCCGGAAAGGCGTGTCAACAAGCTCTTTGGATGAAGCAAGCTCTTGTCGACTACGAAATTCAACTTAACGACATCACCATTCTTTGTGACAACAAAGGAGCCATTGATCTTAGCAAAAATCCAGTTCAACATGCTCGTACCAAACATATTAAAATTCGTCATCATTTCCTTCGTGATAACGTTCAAAAGGAAATATCTCAATTGAGAAAGTTTCTTCCGAAGATAACATAGTCGACATTCTCAGAAAACCTCTTAAACGAGAACCTTTTAACCTTCTTAGGCTAGGCTTAGGACTCATGGAACCTACATTGTAGTTCTAGACATTAGACAAAAATCACAAAAATCAAAACAAATCAATAACTCTTTTTCTCAGCAGGGTCGGCGGGACCCTCGGCCACAACGGACAGAACCCACTTTTAGGTTCCGCCGTATCCGCCAACCTGCAGAACCTTTTTCTTAGTTTTTATTAAACCAAACACCCATTATCTCATACCACCACTTCCAAACTGCTACTATTCACTTTACCATTCATCGACACCTACGAAAATTTGGTCCTCCTTTCATTCACATTGCTCATCAATCATCATTGTAAGTATTCTAAACATGATTACAATCCTGATCTGAGTCTAGGAATTCTATTTTTGCACAAAAAAATAAAAACTTGGGGTACGCATTAACTTGAGAAACTCATGCATGAAATTAGGTGTTTAACAAAATTAATCATGTTCCCCGTAGTTAGGAATTGCATTCTTACTAATTGTAAACATATTTGCTAAAACACCCCATGTCAAATTTTTGCAAAATTTCTTACAAATAGGATAAATATTTTTTTCGTCTCACATTGTGAATACAAAATCAAAACTTTATGTTTAAAACATCACTTGCATAATGTCTCTTGAATGCTAAAGGGAATACATAACCAATATGTATTTTCGGGTACATTCAAACGAAGCTACATTGAACTAGGAGCACTTGCGTTATCTTTTGTTTTATAACAAAACTTTCATTATAAAACATTTTTTTTGCATCAAAATGAGTCAAGGTAACCGCACCTCCATATTGTTTTCATATAGGCACACACTAGAACATCCACATTACAATAGTCGTTTACTTAGACTAAAATGTGAAATTTTATTTTTGTAGGAATCATCATGCCTCCTCTAACCCACTACAACCAAAAGGACACCATTAAGTACCTAACCAAACACCACAAAACCAAAGGTCTTACTCAAACTCAAATCGATGTTTTCAAAGCCTTATAAAAACGATATGTCCATAAAGGTAGAACCATTGACCCATCCTTCCTAGATGGTACAAACCTCTACACGGAACTTGCCACCATCAACTTTGAGTGTCTCTTAGAAATCGACGAGCCTATTTGTCCTAGGTTTACTTCAGAATTCTATGCATCCGTCACTCTCTCCACGGATGAGTATGGTCGCATGTCTATTAACTTCACGGCTAGTAGTCATTAATACTCTTTCTCTCTAGAGGAATTTGCTCAAATCCTAGGTGTCCCAAACCGTGGTACTTGCATCTACTCCGACAAGCATTCCCTCTCAACTCTTGACACACTCATTGACCGAATCCATCCCTATGATACCCCTCTTGTGTCCAAGGATGAACTTCGTGACCACCTCTTCATTAGGACCACCAACACTAGGAGAACTAGAACCGGAAATGAGGTCAACAAGGACCCATATGGAATGGAACTCAATGAACTCAAGCCCCAATTCAAGAAATGGGAGGAACTCCTTAGAGCCAATGTCATTAGTACCATAGGAAACCGGGATCACATCAACGTTTGCCTTTGCTACATGCTCTACTCCTTGTCCTTTAGGCAACCCTTCAACCTTGCCTACTACATGGCCAAGAGAATGGTCGACATTCCCGTGCAAGGCATAACGGCTATGCCGTATGGAATGCTCTTGACCCGTCTCTTTAGGTTCATCTCTCCAATTCCACCAACTCCTAGAGGTCTTCGCCTAGACTACTCTCTCATTCCACACACTTTTGTCCCACTAAGTGATAGAAGAGTCTATAAAGCCCAAGGAAAACGTCCTCCTCCTCCTACCTCCTCTTCATCTTCCTCAATGAGTGAAGATGAGACTTTGCCCAACTCTAGGCTCCCACCTCTAGAATACCTTTATCAACTTCCGGATATTCCAAATGAGTCGGAGGAGTTCAAGCAAACAAAGGGGATGTTCAAAAACATCGGGAGATTCCTTGGAAAGCTCAAAAAGAAGATTGACCGTCAATGAGAGAGGGTGTGTAGGAGTGTTTGGCACAAGGTGCTATTTGAAATAATTTGGTCGTTTAAACAATGTTTGTCATGAATTTGTGTGTTGTTAGGATATTTGGTACAATTTGGTACGTGTATTTACTAACTATGATGCAGGACGACAACATTTGGCATGTTGTCAAATTTTCAAATTTATGAAAATTTCACTAAGTATAGTGAAATTCGCTAGCCCCCGGTCAAAGTCTAATGGTATGCGCGTTTACATATCCAATTTTTGCATTTCCTAACCAGATATGAATTATATTTTTGGTTTTAGGAGTTTTCAAAAAAATTGAAAATCGTCTCGCGGGTCAAAATTGCGGACTGCCTACTTTTTCAGGCTTGGCGGATCTAGCGGCACCCAAAAATGGGTTCCGCCAGTGTATTTCTGGGCAACCCAGAAATGGCCCAACGGACCAGACGGAACCCAATTTAGGGTTCCGCCTGTGTTTCTCCAGGGTTCCGCCAGTTTGCATGCAGATTTTTTTGGTTTTCGACATTCTAATATCCAATCCACAACAAATCATGCTTTTTAGATAGAAACCCATTTCCTACTATTTGTTAAGCACATTAGGATCTTTCTCATCCACTAAAACTCATAGAAAACCATTTCCCGCCAAATTTCAAACTTAGCCATAACCACCTCAAGGAACCTTCACCCATAAAGGAAGGAACCCTTCCAAAGGTTCCTTGCAATCCGTGGAACATATACCTTCAATCAATTTGCCAAAACCACTAAGCATTTAGAGAAAATCTTTGTCTTCTTCCTTCACCATTTTCATTGGATTGACTTTCATGATTTGACAACCCTCATTAGTCTTCCAAATCATTAGGAACCTCCATTTTTGTATGGCTAAACATCAAATTCAAACACTCCTTCCCATACTTCTTCACCACTATAAATTAATCCATCTTAGAACACTCTCAAATCACACCATCACCATCACAATCTCTGATTCTAAACCTCTAATAAACCATTTTGACAATGACAAAGTCAACAGTAACCTCTCAACCATCAGGACCCGTTCAGAGAACCGCACGCATAAGTGTCAAACCACTTTGGTCAACCACACAATCAACTTAACCTCTTTTTCCTCGGATGAATTCTCCTCACCCATAAAAAAATGAACATTTTCTAAACCTTGCATCTCCAACTCCATCACCCAATGAACCTAATGAACTCACCACTCCACCACCAACAAAATCACACATTGACCCAACTCCACCAAGTGCTCCAACCTAACCATCCAAAACTCCATCACCATCACCATTACCTAAACTTGAACCAATGGAGTTATTTGGGTCTCCTCCAACATCACCACATCCGTTTGTACAAGATCTCAATGATCTTCCACCAAGACCAACAAAACCACCACCTTTCACAAATGAAACACCAAGGTCATTGCTTGACCAAAATGAGTCTTTTGTCCACAACCAATCACCACAACAAGAGTATCACCACCCAAAACCAATGTTGTTTCACCCTATCTACTATGACATCCATGGTCCTCTTTATGGAGAACCTAACTTTGAAAACCATGATCACCCAGCTCCACCACATTCTCAATCCCAAACCTTTGAGTCTTTATTTCCTTCTCATGAGGAAATCCAAAGCATGGTTGAAAATCACCTTTATCAAGCAATGGAATTTCAAACCACCATGCTTGACTCCATACCAAACCCATCCTCCAACCAAGAACCCAACACCATCCCACCACCACCAACATCATCAAATGACCCATTTCCACCCACTCATCATCATGTTTGCTCACAATGTGAGCAAATGTTAAAAATGGGTGAAAGCATCAAGTTGTTGCTTCACCAATTTCAAGATGAAACCCGTTTTGCAATCCAACACATCATAGAGCGTTTGGATGCTCTTTCCCACCCAAACAATTTAGGAAATGTGTCGAATGACTTCTACTTATAGAAGTAGGATTTGATTTTTCTTTTATTTCTTGGTTAATTTTTATTTTTAGAAGTAGGAGGATAGTTTTCATTTCTTGTCTTTGACTAAAACACAGTCAAATTTTACTTGAAATGACATCTTTTACTACTTTCTTACTTGCGTTGTTGGTTGACCATATATGAGTTGTCATTGTGGTTGCATATTGTGTGGTGACTACAAGCTTGATTATATTTCATTATCACCAACTAACCATTTTTTTGTAGGTTCAAAATCCATGTTTCCCATCTTGGCACTCCTTTCAGGGGGAGTATCGACCACGGGGGAGCACGTGCATCGTTCCGCATCGCTACTCTACTTTTTGTTTCGACAAAAAGGGGGAGAAAGATATATTAACTTTAAAACTTGAAATGATTTTCATCACTTAAGTAAAACAAGTTTAATATTACATTTTTTTTATGTCCTAAAGACTAAAATTTTGTGTGTTACTTAAAAACAAAGTTTATGTTTTGTAATCAACAAAAAGGGGGAGATTGTTAATACAAATATCGCCTAAAAATGTTATTTATATTTTACGATCTTTGCTAAGTTTTGTTAAAGACAAAATGTAAACTTTAGTTTCTAAGTAAAACATAATTTTAGTTTAAAGACTTGCATAATTAGACATTTGCTACATTTTACATTTCACATTAAACACAACACTTTTTATATTTCTTAAAATAGAAAAATGTTAACATCACATCATACATTTATGGTAAGCTTGTGTGTTTGACTCACCATAACCTCTTACACATTTTTGGAACCTTTCCATCTTTGATTCAATGTGTTTGACTAGAATTTAGTTGATGTGACTTTGGTTGGTTTGGATAAATTTATTGCAAAACCAACTGCAAGCCTGGCGGAACCCTGGGGGTACACGGGCGGAACCCATCTGAGGGTTCTGCCGTATCCGTCAGACCTGCAGAAGGTCTTGCTATAAATACCAAGCCATACGTTTGAATTTTGATCCTTATCACTCTACATTACATTTTCACACACATACATTCATATCATTCATCTAACCCTTTAACATTTCATTTTGATGTGAAGTTTCTTTTGTAGCAAAGAAGTTCAAAAGTTCATATAAAGTTACAAGTATTCAACACAACGTTGCAAGACTTGTTAGCTTAGCATTGTGTAGACTTTGTGTAGTTTACACTTCATTTGATTGTGTGTTTTCACTAGTGATCGGTTAGTATTTTAGTCCTTGATGAGGCGAAAAATGAACCACTTTTAGGGGGTCATTTAAGCCCAGAATTGAATTTATTTGATCAAATATTGCCCTAAATCGTTCCTTTTGTGATTTTAGGTACTTTGGGAGAGAAATCTAGAAAAGGAAGCAATTCGGACGTTTTTGGAGCATAAAAGTGAAGAAAACGCCAAAGTCTTAATTTTCCTTGCTGGGAACAGTAGGTGACGGCGTCAAGAGCAACATACTGACGGCGTCAAGAGTAAATTGCATGACGGTCCAGTACAAACGTGAAGGCGTCACAAGTAGAGCGTCAAGAGTAAAAGACGTGACGGCCTGGAAGACCATAACACATGACGGCGTCAGATGGAGATTAAGGCAGTTCGAGAAGTATTTTGGCGGCGAGATGACGGCGTCACCTATTTGGTCTTGACGCCGTCAGCCTCAATTTTCTATATATAGTTTTCTAATTTTCATTCATAAAAAAAGAGAGAAGTTTTGGAGAAACCCTAAGGCCGAACCTATTACGAATTTTACATGTTTTTCAAGGGTTTTCAGCTCTTGAACCCTTTCATGTGTAATTGAGATAAGTATTCTTTTAATTCAATCAATATGTCTATGTGTTGGTTGTCTATATCTTGATCTTATCTTAATTCCATCATGCTAGGCTAGATCTATCTTGTGTTTGCTTAGATCTAATGAAACCTAGATGTTGATTATGTGTTGATTACTTGTTTATGGTTGTATTGGATGAATGATTTCGATGTTAGGCTTAAGAAAACTGGCAGATCTCCAAATGGTAACATGCTTGAACGTCTTAGGAAACATGAACTGACGTGCACTAGGTTTTATTGGTTGTATTTAATGCATGAGTAAATTCTAATGATCCCATGTTAGGAGCTTCTTAGCCGGCTCGACATAGGAGTGAAGTAGGCACTCATAGGATTGGGGAATTAAGTGCGCCACCCCATGAATGGTATTAAGGAATACAATCCGTCATCCACGTAACTATAACAAGTAATTAACGTGTAAAAGATATCTAGGGAGTAGTGAAATCTAAGTAAACACAATTTCTCCACTTATTGCTCACAACCTTAGTTTATTTTCATTTCTAGTATCTTATTTTGATTGCATCTTTAGTATTGGGTTAGTTGACTTGCAACTAATTCCGCCCAAATCCTTAAAACCCGAGATTTTTACTTGCTTTCTAAAAAATATAAAAATACAAAAAGAATCATCCCTCATCTCTAGAACTAGTATTTAGGTTTTCTAATCCTAGCGACACTATTCCTAGCTGAACGATCAATCCCCCGGTACTTGTCACTATACTATACTACAACGATCAGGTACACTGCCTGGTGGGGGTTGTAAGCTTCTCAAGATCCCTTGAGAGGTAAAGCCTGGTGCGATTCCCACGTATCAAGTTTTTGGCGCTGCTGCCGGGGAATAGTTATTGTTTAGGTTAGAATCTCTTTTTATTAGGTCTACTTGCTAGATTCCTTTATAGTAAGATTTTATTTTTATTTTTAGGTTTTCTTTAGTCTATCTTATTTCTTTGTGTTTTTGTTCGTAACTCTTCACTACCCGACATCATGGACGATGGGAACATCTTTGAACCCGTCATCCCACTACAACAAAACCCACCACTAGAACCTCTTAGGCCCCGAACCTTAGAAGAATATTCCCGACCTAGCCATCAAGGCTACCGAAACACCATTGAGCTCACCGGAGCCAATGTGACCCCCTTGCGATCCGACACCGTCCGGTTGGTGCAAAGCGGATGCACATTCCATGGACTTCATTTCGAAGATCCAAACCAACATCTTAAGGACTTCCTTAAAATCGTAGATTCCATAGACCTAGATGTTGAAACTAGATTGACAACCCGATTACGCCTATTCCAACTCTCTCTACGGGATCAAGCTAGTCAATGGCTTGAGCGTTTACCCGCGGGATCCATCACCACATGGGATAATCTCACCAATCGCTTCCTTACTCAATTCTTCCCACCGGGGAAGACTGCAATGCTTAGAAATGACATTTTGATGTTTGAACAACATCAGGGTGAAACTTTCTACGAAGCATGGGCCCGCTTTAAAGATCTCCTCCATAAGGTCCCTCATCATGGTATAAACCTTTTGTTATTAGTTCAGATTTTCTACGGCCATGTTGACTATCACACTAAACGCACAATCGATAGGGCCGCGAGAGGTAAACTGCGTGATAAGAACGCCGAGGAGTCCTGGGCAATTATTGAAGAGCTCGCCGCCGATAATCAAGAGATGTGGGAGTTTAATCATACAAAAAAAGCGGCCATCAATGCAGTCTCAACATCGGGAGGAACCACCGAAATCCCCGCTGAACTCCTATGCAAACTCGAGGCAAAAGTTGACTATTTTGAGGAAAGGCAAAGGAGACCTTTAAGTCCTAGGCGGGCTACTGTCAATTTTGTCTCGAAACCGACTTCAACACCATTATCAAAGTCACCCTCTAGAGAAAATATCGAGACTTTTCAAAACTATGCCCCACCTTGTTCCCCTCCCGAGGAGCTTAGCTCGGAGTTTGAAGCTAGGATGAGAGAATATATGGCAACTCACTCAGATCGGCTTGCTAGATTCGAGGAAGCAGTTTATAAGCAAAAAGAGGAGATGCAAGAGAAAATGAATGAGATGATGAGCCTATTAGAGGAGTATGCCAACTAGAGAACCCCCGAAAGAATGCTACTAAGGAAAGAAAGTGCCACTCCCACTACCCAATTTGTTAATTCAATCACAATTGTCCACAAGGATAACGAGAAGGTAGAAGTCCCTACTAAACAGACCTTAGAAAAGCCACCAAAATCCCAACCCTTGAGTCACTACCTGAAACATGATATAAACGAAAACACCATAACAAATTGGTTTAAGGGTGACGGGCGTAACCAACCTTCCAAACAGGGTTCTGAGAAAGAGGAAAAGGTAAAAGATGAGTATGATACGTTACCTAACTAGTATTTAGGTTTTCTAATCCTAGCGACACTATTCCTAGCTGAACGATCAATCCCCCGGTACTTGTCACTATACTATACTACAACGATCAGGTACACTGCCTGGTGGGGGTTGTAAGCTTCTCAAGATCCCTTGAGAGGTAAAGCCTGGTGTGATTCCCACGTATCAGTCCTCAAAATGAAAAGTGTGATGGGAGTTGTTGTACCCTTGTAAAAGAACTAACAGGAGTGGTTGTACCCTTGCAAAAGAACTCGACATCTAGCTTAGTGTCGGTAAACGTGTATAAGCGACATGTAAGGTTTTCTCCGCCAGTGAAAGGAGCTTGTTGACTGGTGAAAGAAACTCTCGAGTTGGATACTCTGGGCGTGGACATAGGGCAAGGAAAAAGAGTCCTTGTAGCCGAACCACGATAAATACTCGTGTTGTGGTTTGATCGTTTCTTTCTTTATACTTGCATGTTATATTTTGTGTTTGTGTTCATATCTTTGATTAAACGGAAAGTTTCAAAAGATAATTAAGCAAGTTTAAAGTTTTTAAACGGTAAACTATTCAAACCCCCTTCTAGTTTTCCACAGACATAATAATATTAAGCTGGAGAGATGGGAGAAATAGATATGAAGGTTTTCTATGATCCCTACAAGATGCATTTTTGGTACCAAGAAGGTTAGATAAGAGCTTCCTCATAACCAAACTTCTCCTTGTGTCACAACTCATAATTTCAGGTCCTTTTTCAAACGTCGAAATTTCATTATTCATCTCGAAAAGTTACTATTCATCCATTACTATTCATCATTTACTATTCACCGATCACTTTTCATCATTTTACTATTCATCATTTTCGGAGTTAGTTTGAGATTCCGAGAAGTGTTCGAAAATTTTACTATTCATTCCCGGAAGGAAATCACTATTCACGATTATCGTTCATCATTTCGTAAATCTAGTTTACGGGTATTCAAATTCGTGTAACCAGTTAGGTTTAGCTGCGAATTTATGCATCATCAGTAGGGACACGTCATATAGACTGGAGTAATCTACATATCATCAGTAACATCATCAGCACTTTAGGCCCTACATGGATATGCATTATTTCAATTTACGTATGCTTAATTTGTAATTAACGTTACTACTCAGTTTTTACTACTAATATATGTATCCGATACTCCCGTCTACGATCCTAATATATTTTCATACTCATTATAATAATATAAAATTTATATTATTAATTTGCCCGGTGTTTTGAAACCATTTGCTATATTTTCCTGTATACGCTGAAAACTACGTCGAATCACGATATTTCAACCCGACAATTATTTTAATACCCGATTCTTATCAGGAATGTAATTTTATAATTTTTACAACGTCGTCACATTTTATTTGGTGCGGTTAAACTTTATTTCTAGCAAACTCGGTACCCGGTAATACCTAAACTACACAATATCTAACTAAACCTACACTTAAAGTCAAGACTTTACTTATACACTCCACCCTCCAATCCAATCATCTTATACCATTTGAAAATATACACTAGCCTTTCATTAATACTTGTACCATTTATCCAAAATATCTTCCAACCCATTTTATATATTTCATATACTTCATTTTTTTAGTCAACACTTAAAAATCAACTAGCAAAGTTTCTCTTCTCTCTTTTCTTCTTCATATGGATCAGCCAAGAACAACAACAAAGGAGAATCCATAGTTTTTCAAGAACCAAGTGTTTAATCAAGTCCTAGTTATGATCTAGTTAGGGTTTTGTGGTAAAAACCCTAGGTTATTATACATTTTCTCATCAAATCACTCCAATATTTCAAGTAAGCTTCAAAAATATCTTTATGATCCTTTCATACTTTCATTTACTTTATATGTTTATGTATTTTCAAGATATACTAGTTGGTAATGCAACTTACTTATGTTTTAGATACCACTTTGTACATAAACTATCTTTAACACTAGATCTATAAATTTCACTGGTAATCTCATGAGATCCACCAAGATTGATGATGTTTAGGAACCCATGACACCCTAAGAAGGTGTATGGTAGATCAAGAGATGGTTGATTGGTTTTGGGACAAGTTACAAACTAGAAAACTCATTTTTGGCACTAATAGAAAAGTGGCTGTCCTTATTTTGAAAACGTGGCCAACTCAGTAGGTTTTGGGTAATTTTTGACCAAATATTTAGAAAATACTTTCCGAGACAAAATTATGGCTGAAAACGGGGATAAAAACGAGTTAATAACAAAGGAGATATGGTTTTCCGAAGTTTAACGACGAAAAATATTTTCAAATATAGTTGCTGTCCATCTTTGCCAAACGTGGAAACTTCAGGGGTTTCTGGGTAATATTGGGTTAGATATTCAGAAAATACTTTCAAAAACGAAACCGTAGCCGTTGGAATCACTAAAAGAGCCCTTACGACGTGAAAGTTATGCCAAAAACGAGTTAACGACGAAAACTATATTTTTCAGAAAATACCTTGCTGTTGAACAGATTTCATGGACTGTTTCGAGGCCTAAAACATGATCTAGCCGTCCCGACTTATCAAAAATATGTTAGTATGTTGTACCACGATTCCGGGGATGTAAAAAACGTAGAAAACGAGCTTATAACGACCAAGATATACCCTTTTGAAACTAGACGAACTATATATATTTTTGACAGCTTCTAATAGCAAATATATTCTAAGTATAACAACTAGTGTTTTAAAAACGCCGAGCTTGACCTTTAACACTTACGTATAATATTTTGCGACTAGTTTTGCGAGGCCAATTTGGGCATATTTTCAAGTAATGAAAATGTTATTTTACGACGAAAATACTATATTTACCGATAAAACACCAAACGAGGATCGTGGAGTACCGTTTCAACGTATTTACATGGAAAGTGATTATTAACTTAATGATACGTCAAAAATGTATTTTTCCACGATAAACGTTATTTTCAAATGTCAAGAGTGGTATTGATAACACACGTAATTGCACGTGTAGCATCATTTCATTTCTTACATTAGAGACTATTATTCATATTAGGTTGCGGTTAGAGATCGTGCCTCATTTCAGTGTATCCACTTTTGTCATCGTAGCTATCGCACCAGGTGAGTCATAGCCCCTACTTTTTCAACTGTTTTGGTAAACTCTTTGGGGGAGAATACATGCTCGTTTTACTTAAACGCATTACTCGCTTTACATGGTTGATTACCTATATTTCATTGGTATGTTTGATTACCTGTATTTCATTGGTATGTTTGATTACCTGCATTTCATGGGATTTGTCATCCTTGTTTATATGACCTCATGGTCACCAATTGTTCAAATATGTCAAATGTAATATTGTGGTTTCCCCACTTGGCTGTGATGTCAAACGTAATATTGTGGTTTCCCCACTTGGCTGTGATGTCAAACGTAATATTGTGGCTTCCCCACTTGGCTGTGATGTCAAACGTAATATTGCTGTTTTCCCTACTTGACTGTTTTATCTATCTGGCGACATTATCAGGATTGTCAAAACTGTTTATCTGGCGACATTGTCAGGATTGTCATAGTTGTTTACCTGACGACATTGTCAGACTTATTTCATATGACCTCATTGTCATTATTGTTTACCTGGCGACATTGTTAGCTTTGTCAAAAATTGCTTATATGGCCTCATTGTTAAAATTATTTATATAGCAGTTTTGCTATATTTATCTTTGAATCTAGATACAAGTATTACTTTTGTTCACGTAAACCAAATCATATTTGGCAGTGGGTCGTAAACACACAGGTTACAAGTCTCTTATGGCAGGACTTGTAACTGAGTGGGTTTACGATGCCTTTGCTGGGAAATCTTCATTCATATGCATTACATTCTTTTTCACAAGACTCTATGAACTCACCAACCTCGTGTTGACACTTTAGCATGTATTTTCAGGTATCAAGCAATGGCACGCTACTGGAGGTTTTGGCAGGGCATGGCATGGTCATAGAAGACTCTGATATTCATATGGGGACCGTTTTTAACTATTTTAAGTGCCTACTTCCGCACTACTGTTAACGATGTAAATTCAATACTTTTGGTTAAACGGTTTTATTCTAAATGATTGAAATGAAAACCATTTTTGTACTTGTGTTGAGATACCAATTGAGTTACACCCCAGATACATGTAAGCTTCCGCTGGACCCGATTTTGAAAGTTAAATGACATGACTTCTAGACATTGTTGCAAGGTTTTCAAAAACGCCAAGCTTGACCATTAACACTTAACGTACAATATTTTGCGACTAGTTTTGCGAGGCCAATTTGGGCATATTTTCAAGTAATGAAAATGTTATTTTACGACGAAAATACTATATTTACCGATAAAACACCAAACGAGGATCGTGGAGTACCGTTTCAACGTATTTACATGGAAAGTGATTATTAACTTAATGAGACGTCAAAAATGTATTTTTCGACGATAAACGTTATTTTCAAATGTCAAGAGTGGTATCGATAACATACGTAATTGCATGTGTAGCATCATTTCATTTCTTACATTAGAGACTATTATTCATATTAGGTTGCGGTTAGAGATCGTACCTCATTTCAGTGTATCCACTTTTGTCATCGTAGCTATCACACCAGGTGAGTCATAGCCCCTACTTTTACAATTGTTTTGGTAAACTCTTTGGGGGAGAATACATGCTCGTTTTACTTAAACGCATTACTCGTTTTACATGGTTGATAACCTGTATTTCATTGGTATGTTTGATTACCTGTATTTCTTTGGTATGTTTGATTACCTGTATTTCTTTGGTATGTTTGATTACCTGCATTTCATGGGATTTGTCATCCTTGTTTATATGATCTCATGGTCACGAATTATTCATATGGCAAACGTAATACTGCTGTTTTCCTACTTGACTTATTTTATATGACCTCATTGTCATTATTATTTATCTGGCGACATTGTCAGCATTGTTTATCTGGCGACATTGTCAGCATTATTTATCTGGCCTCATTGTCAGCATTCTTTATCTGGCGACATTGTCAGCATTGTTTATATGGCCTCATTGTCTGAATTATTTACATAGCCGTTTTGCTATATTTACCTTGGAATTTAAATACAAGTATTACTTTTGTTCACGTAAACATATTACATTTGGCAGTGAGTTGTGAACACACATGTTACAAGTCTCTTATGGCGGGACTTGTAACTGAATGGATTTACGATGCCTTTGCTGGGAAATCTTCATTCATATGCATTACATTCATTTTCACAAGACTCTATGAACTCACCAACCTCGTGTTGACACTTTAGCATGTATTTTCAGGTATTATGCAATGGCACGCTACTGGAGGTTTTGGCAGGGTATGGCATGGTCATAGAAGACTCTGATTATTCATTTGGGGACCGTTTTAAACTATTTTAAGGGCCTACTTCTGCATTACTTTTAACAATGTAAATTCAACACTTTTGGTTAAACAATTTTATTCTAAATGATTGAAATGAAAACCATTTTGTACTTGTGTTGTGGTACCAATTGAGTTACACCCAGCTACATGTATGCTTCCGTTGGACCCGATTTGGGGGTGTGACAGACTGGCATCAGAGCTTTGGCTATAGCGAACTAAGTGTTTTTAAAACCTAGACTATAGCTACTTTCACGAAAACTTAACCCTATGACCGTCACGTGTCTGCCTGCCAAGCTAAAGCCTCATTTGTGGTTAGTTGCTGACATGGGTGATGAGATTTGTGTCTCATTATCTGGTATATTATATTCATTTATTATAGTTGATTACTATAATTGTCTTTCATATTAGCATGTTCACGTATCATATATGTCACCGCATTATGTTTTTCCTTGCATAGTTTCATCATTTGACCTCGAGTTTGGTCACCTGCCTTAGTCTTTCAGAACGTCTTGGTATTTGTGAAGGACATAGTATTAGTATAACTGAGCTGAGTATTTCAAAATTCATGGAACCTCGATGGAATATAGAATGGTCATCTATATTCAACCCGGGATAGTGAGATATAGGCTGACCACCTATGTCTGACTCAGAGATGAATTTTGCAACACTGAGAATAGTTATAATAAAATTTTGTCTGGATTGAATTCTCTGCTCAATTTCCAAATGTTTCATTTATGTGTGTATATACCCTCGTTGTCAGAACATTCATACTTTTCATCACTTCGTGAACCGCCGCCTGGAAGCACGTCAACTGGTCATTTCATCTCATGAATCTTCACGTCTATGCATGATACACTTACATCACAGTATTTTCTTTTATCACAATCTCATTATGTCGCAGCTGTCACAGTCTTTTCCCTTCTCACCATCATTATCATTTCTTTTCCCCATGAAATATATATAAGAAATTAGCTAACCCTCTATATATTCCTATGTCACTCATCCGTCACTACTCCCAATATTGATAAGTGGATATTATCAATAACCTCCCTAGGAAAGACTTTCCATACAATCTATAAGGAGGATCCCTCGGTACATTAAGACCATTCAAAACTTAGCAGAAATCCTAAGATATCACAAAACCATTCGAACCACTATCACTGGCCTGATCACCAAAATTCTATCATCTAGAAAGTATTGGCTTGACTGAATTACAAGATTCATTTAGATACGAGTGCTCACTAAGCAACACCATAAAGATAAATCCAACCTCTTAACCAAGACTATAAATTGAACATGTCCTCATCAATAGATTTTATTCAAACATGTTAGACACCTATGCATTTGTGCAGACATACATACGTGGCTATTTTATTCTCTTAATACATTCACTTTTAAATGGATTTTTCTCCAAACTACGGTTATACAAAACATATATCTTGTAAGAAATACTTTTCTGAGGCACTTATTTTGACAAGCAAATTCCTTTTGGTTAATCTTTTACAAAACTATTGAATGTTAGGAAATTTTAAACATCGATCTTTGGTTAACCATATTATCCACCTTATGTTGAAAACTGTCCTATCTTGCATAACTACTAAATTTTGAAGCATCAAGAAAAATGTTACTTAGAAAGCCGTTTGCTTAAAGTTGTAAATTCATTTATTCAGGGAAGGTTTATGAACAAAACACACAATCTCAAAACAAACTTTGAAAAATCAATCACTATATTACATCACTTATACATTTAGGATTTTGTGATTTGATGACATAGAGCTTGGGGAAAATCTTAGTAATGGAGACTAAGCATCGTAGGTGGAGAGAGACCCAATTCATGACATTCCTGCAGAGGAATCACAACCTTATCCTAATCTATTATTTTCAATAACACCCTTTGACGAACTTAACTTTGTAAGATTTTTCCACAAGATTCATGATACCTATTCCAATTATTCCTAATAGAGGAATTTGATTCACCTCAAACTCCTAGCGATTTCATTAAGATTCCTTTGGAACCACACCACCTATCATCTGCAGACCAATGGTCAGGATTAGAGAATGATTCAAACATAGGGAGATATGCCCAAATCGGGTGTGATTGATTCTTGAAATGGTTGGGCTGACCATTTGCTATAAATTGGATTCACTTACAACAATAGATATCACGCGATCCCAAGGACAACATCATTGAGACACAATTCACAAACATGAAGAGATAAACCCGAGATACAGTGGACCATTCAATATTTCAGACAGAATGAGCCTAGTGGCCTACAGACTTGAGCTCCCATTAGAGCTCAGTAGTTTACACGATAAATATTATCATCTTTTCACAAATACCACTCTAGAAACCAACACAAACTGAACTTCGGGACGAAGTTCCGGTTAGAGGGGAAGACTGTCACAACTCGTAATTTCAGGTCCTTTTTCAAACGTTGAAATTTCATTATTCATCTCAGAAAGTTACTATTCATCTGTTACTATTCATCATTTACTATTCACCGATCACTATTTATCATTTACTATTCATCATTTTCGGAGTTAGTTTGAGATTCCGAGAAGTGTTCGAAAATTTTACTATTCATATGACACTATTCATTCCCGGAAGGAAATCACTATTCACGATTATCGTTCATCATTTCGTAAATCTAGTTTACGGGTATTCAAATTCGCGTAACCAGTTAGGTTTAGCTGCGAATTTATGCATCATCAGTAGGGACACGTCATATAGACTGGAGTAATCTACATATCATCAGTAACATCATCAGCACTTTAGGCCCTACACGGATATGCATTATTTCAATTTACGTATGCTTAATTTGTAATTAACGTTACTACTCAGTTTTTACTACTAATATATGTACCCGATACTCCCGTCTATGATTCTAATATATTTTCATACTCATTATAATAATATAAAATTTATATTATTAATTTGCCCGGTGTTTTGAAACCATTTGCTATATTTTCCTGTATACGCTGAAAACTACGTCGAATCACGATATTTCAACCCGACAATTATTTTAATACCCGATTCTTATCAGGAATATAATTTTATAATTTTTACAATGTCGTCACATTTTATTTGGTGCGGTTAAACTTTATTTCTAGCAAACTCGGTACCCAGTAATACTTAAACTACATAATATCTAACTAAACCTACACTTAAAGTCAACACTTTACTTATACACTCCACCCTCCAATCCAATCATCTTACACCATTTGAAAATATACACTAGCCTTTCATTAATACTTGTACCATTTATCCAAAATATCTTCCAACCCATTTTATATATTTCATATACTTCATTTTTTTAGTCAACACTTAAAAATCAACTAGCAAAGTTTCTCTTCTCTCTTTTCTTCTTTATATGGATCAGGCAAGAACAACAACAAAGGAGAATCCATAGTTTTTCAAGAATCAAGTATTTAATCAAGTCCTAGTTATGATCTAGTTAGGGTTTTGTGGTAAAAACCCTAGGTTATTATATATTTTCTCATCAAATCACTCCAATATTTCAAGTAAGCTTCAAAAATATCTTTATGATCCTTTCATACTTTCATTTACTTTATATGTTTATGTATTTTCAAGATATACTAGTTGGTAATGCAACTTACTTATGTTTTAGATACTACTTTGCACATAAACTATCTTTAACACTAGATCTATAAATTTCAAGAGATGGTTGATTGTTGATTGATTGGTTTTGGGACAAGTTAGAAACTAGAAAACTTATTTTTGGCACTAATAGAAAAGTGGCTGTACTTATTTTGAAAATATGGCCAACTCAGTAGGTTGTGGGTAATTTTTGACCAAAGATTTAAGAAATACTTTTCGAGACGAAACTATGGCCAAAAACGGGGATAAAAACGAGTTAATAACAAAGGAGATATGGTTTTCCGAAGTTTAACGACGAAAAATATTTTCAAATATAGTTGCTGTCCATCTTTGCCAAATGTGGAAACTTCAGGGGTTTCTGGGTAATATTCGGTTAGATATTCAGAAAATACTTTCAAAAACGAAACCGTAGCCGTTGGAATCACTAAAAGAGCCCTTACGACGTGAAAGTTATGCAAAAAACGAGTTAACGACGAAAACTATATTTTTCAGAAAATACCTTGCTGTTGAAAAGATTTCATGGACTGTTTTGAGGCCTAAAACATGATCTAGCCGTCCCGACTTATCAAAAATATGTTAGTATGTTGTCCCACGATTCCGGGGATGTAAAGAACGTAGAAAACGAGCTTATAACGACCAAGATATACCCTTTTGAAACTAGATGAACTATATATATTTTTGACAGCTTCTAATAGCAAATATATTCTAAGTATAACAACTAGTGTTTTACAAAACATAATATTGATAGTCGATTCTCTATCTAATCAAGACCCGTATGGTTAAAAATTAAACGACATGACTTCTAGACATTGTTGCAAGGTTTTCAAAAACGCCGAGCTTGACCATTAACACTTAACGTACAATATTTTGCGACTAGTTTTGCGAGGCCAATTTGGGCATATTTTCAAGTAATGAAAATGTTATTTTACGACGAAAATACTATATTTACCGATAAAACACCAAACGAGGATCGTGGAGTACCGTTTCAACGTATTTACATGGAAAGTGATTATTAACTTAATGAGACGTCAAAAATGTATTTTTCGACGATAAACGTTATTTTCAAATGTCAAGAGTGGTATCGATAACATACGTAATTGCATGCGTAGCATCATTTCATTTCTTACACTAGAGACTAGTATTCATATTAGGTTGCGGTTAGAGATCGTGCCTCATTTCAGTGTATCCACTTTTGTCATCGTAGCTATCGCACCAGGTGAGTCATAGCCCATACTTTTTCAATTGTTTTGGTAAACTCTTTGGGGGAGAATACATGCTCGTTTTACTTAAACGCATTACTCGTTTTACATGGTTGATTACCTATATTTTATTGGTATGTTTGATTACCTGTATTTCTTTGGTATGTTTGATTACCTGCATTTCATGGGATTTGTCATCCTTGTTTATATGATCTCATGGTCACCAATTGTTCATATGGCAAACGTAATATTGCTGTTTTCCTACTTGACTTATTTTATATGACCCCATTGTCATTATTATTTATCTGGCGACATTGTCAGTCTTATTTATCTGGCGACATTGTCAGTATTATTTATCTGGCGACATTGTCAACATTGTTTATCTGGCGACATTGTCAGCATTATTTATCTGGCCTCATTGTCAGCATTCTTTATCTGGCGACATTGTCAGCATTGTTTATATGGCTTCATTGTCTGAATTATTTACATAGTCGTTTTGCTATATTTACCTTGGAATTTAAATACAAGTATTACTTTTGTTCACGTAAACATATTACATTTGGCAGTGGGTTGTGAACACACAGGTTACAAGTCTCTTATGGCGGGACTTGTAATTGAGTGGATTTACGATGCCTTTGCTGGGAAATCTTCATTCATATGCATTACATTCTTTTTCAAAAGACTCTATGAACTCACCAACCTCGTGTTGACACTTTAGCATGTATTTTCAGGTATTAAGCAATGACATGCTACTGGAGGTTTTGGCAGGGTATGACATGGTCATAGAAGACTCTGATTATTCAATTGGGGACCGTTTTAAACTATTTTAAGAGCCTACTTCCGCACTACTTTTAACAATGTAAATTCAACACTTTTGGTTAAACAATTTTATTCTAAATGATTGAAATGAAAACCATTTTGTACTTGTGTTGTGGTACCAATTGAGTTACACCCCACCTACATGTATGCTTCCGCTGGACCCGATTTTGAGAGTGTGAAATCTCGCAAGCATCATGGAGAACCTTCATATCTATTTCTCCCATCCTGATCACACGAACATTAGTATGTCCACTCGACATTAATCGGATAGCCTAAATGCAAACACGAACAATTTCTTAATTATCGAACTAAGTATATTTATGGCCCAGATTTCGTATGTGCTGTAAAACCTGGTTGCATTTTCTGCTTTCCAGCTTTTGGCATACCAAAGTTATGACTCATCGGTGAAGAAATCATCATATCCCAAGAATTAATATCCAAAACAGATTAGAAAAAAAAAAAAAAAAAAGAAAAAAAAAAAGACATGTGTAGCATGTGGAACGCCGCATTCATGTATAGATGCCTGAACATAGTTGATTATTAAACGTAAAGACACATAAACTCAAGTTCCTTGATTCAACGTGTCAACTGCAGGCAATAATAAAATTTTTAACGAAAGCAATAAATATCATACCTAAACAAAACCGTGTTGTTCAAGTAACTAATCTTCCATCATCAATGTGAGGCAAATGCGGAGCGAATTTCACTTGAAAGTTAGGAGGATATTCCAAGCTGCAAACTGAGCTAACATTTTTTTGTTTACTGAGCAAGTGTGCGCTTGCATCTTTTCCACAGGACCGACCCTGGCTATGGGCGAGCTGGACGACGGCCCAGGGCATCAAACATCTTAGAGGCATCAAATTTTTGGTCTTATGAATAGGTTTTATGTGATGAAGATTGTTTAGAGATGATTAAGAAATCTTGCTTTAAATGGGCCTGTTTATTGAAATTAGTTTGGACGTCGGAGCTTGAATTTGCAGTTACAGAGAAAGAAAATGTAAGGAGATGGTAAAATGAAGAAGAAGAAGAAGATTTTTATTTGTGCAATAAAAAATAAACTACTTAAAAAATGAAATAGTATTTTTAACTTTTGACTTATTTTTCTAACAAGTCTTATTTCTTTTTTCTTTGTTACCAATTCTTAGAGTAATAATGGAATTATTTCAAGGAATATCTTAATGCAAAATCGAAACATTTAAATTTTAAAAGCATTGGTGAGTCTAATTAACAAAGATGATTTGCCAATAAAACTATAAGGTGCTTTAATGTTTTTTTATGTATCAACATATACATCAAGCAATGTCGTAGCCTAGTGAACGAATGCTTGTGCGAATCTTTTACGATAATTAAATACGATGGTCAAAAGTATATTATACCAACTACTGCAAAATATAGTATTTTAGTGATCTGTTTTAAGTTTTAACAGATATTTACACCATAAAATTGTGTAGCTTTCACAATTTTTGTTGAAGTGAATTTTGAGGCCTCGAACATATAACGGAAGTATATAGTTTGAGGCTTTAAAAAACTTGAGGCTACTTACGGTATCACACTTCGCACACTCTTATATATGGCTCTGATGGTACATCAAATCTCTTTGATAGTAAAATTTAGGAAAGATGATTTAATTTTATGTATCCACTGATACTGTATTAAGTTGATGTGTGGATGTCTGTTTTTTTATTCTTTCAAAATTTGACTTAATTATTAAAGAATTGCAAGACTCACAAAAAAAAGCTTTCACAAAACACATCCACAAAATGAGTTGTTATTTGTGGGTCAAACACTCCTCAAATTATAGTGTCATGGAAGTCTCGTTACTCAGTCGGACTGGTTGGAACATTAAATAGGGCTGCAAATAATCCATTGTATGATCTAAAATAAATTAGATGGTTGGCCATATTTTATTAATCTTAGATGTGTGTTTTGTTTATAGCCAAACCTCTTTTTCATTTACAAATTAGGAGCATTTTTTTTTTTTTTGATCTCGCTCAGGGCATCACATGACTCAGGACCGGCCCTGAGTTTTCCATATCTGCATACGATATAATATCCGGTGACATAAAATAAATTCACAGACTAAAAATTCAGCAAGTTCAGTTTGCATTTGTTCTTGGACTCGCGATCTTCCAAATCCACCTCATAGTGTCCGCACTCTTTATTTTCTTTATAACTTGAAACACCCTTTACCGTCTTTCCGTTTCCAAGTGTCACTATGCCCGGAAAATTTCGGTCTACAGAGCTCACCCCGACCGTTATCATCCACGGAGAAACATTCGCTATACTGCCTGCATATAGACCATAATTTCCCGTGGCACATGAAACAAGAATCCCCCTTTCCATTACACCAAACATTGCTAACGACAAGCAATCGCTATGATATGGCGAAGAATTTCCAGCTATCGAAATCGACAACACATTAACACCATCATTGACCGCGCGATCGACAGCGGAGAGAATATCTGAATTAGCACAGTCCTTGGTCTCTTTTCAACAAACTTTATAAACCGCTATTATTGCACCCGGTGACATTCCTCGAGCCTTGTCCTAAAAGGTTAGCCCCGCGTTCCTGCCACCGTTGCAGCTGTGTGTGTCCCGTGCCCATCTCGGTCTCGTGGAAACTTGTACTCTACTTCTTCGTTGATACGGCCATAAAAAGCTTCATATCCTCAATAAAATGATCTCGCTCCAACAATCTTTTTATTACAATGTCGTTTTTCAAAACAACGACCAGTTTCACAAGCTCCTTTCCAATGTTTCGGGATGGAGCTGAACCCCGTGTCGTTAAAGCTCTTGCTCTCGGGCCAAATCCCAGAATCCACCATGCCAACTACCACGTCAAGTTCTTTGAATTTTACGTTTTCTTTTGTGTCACACGAGTCCGAGAAATATGTAGGGCTTCTAGTAGTTTGCAGTTTATATTTCGTGTCCGGTAGGACACTCACAACACCTTTTTCTCTTAGTTGTTCTGCTTCTTCGTCCGTTAATCGAGCTGCAATCCGATCCCATGAAATGCAGAGTCATACGTGTACATGACTCTTTAATCACTTCTTTCGTCATCGATAACTTCTGTTGCAAGTGATACTGATTGTATAAGTGACATGTACCATTCGGCATGATCTAAAAACATTTTGGGCATGGCTAACTTATCTATATGAACCATAAACGTTTTCAAACGCGACCTATTGTTGAGAAATTTCGAATGACAATGTACGTGTAGCAGTAAGGTGATTTGATAGATATAGACGTAGAACTAGAAACCATAGCATTTCAGTTTTAACCATTACTTTTTAACAAACATACGGGTCTACAGTCTACTGAGGGTTCAAAGGAAATATCAAATATGAAATGAAGTATGAAAGGATAGAGATAAGTTACGTGAAAATGCATCTGTGAAAATTGGGACTTGATGCAAAATTAACCATAATATTGGTAGGTAGGGGACATTTCCCTCTTTCTTTTCGTTGGTTCAAATTTTCAAAATCAAGTGTACCTATAGATTAATAATTTCATTAAGGGATTTGGTCGAAAAATAGTAATTGTACTTTTTCAAATGTACTGATCTAGCACGTGAACTTTTTTAAGTTGTAGAAATGTAACGAACTTTCATAAGTGTTCCAATTTGGTACGTGATGATGGGGTCATACCTGAAAGTCTGACACTAATTACAAGTAGTCAAGTACTAAATATACACAGCATACACTAACAGCTGGCTTAGGAGCACCTATGTGCTCAAACTTCTACACCAAGTTCACACTCAGATCTAAGTACCAAATCTATGTTCAACTTGAAAAAAGTACCACGTTATTGAAATGAGTAGGATTTTAATAATACGTTATTGAAAAAAAGTACCACGTTATTGAAATGTAATGTAACAGATGGGATCAAGAAGCTAAATAGACGTACATGATTCACATGAGCTGGTAAAGTTGCATTGAACTTAGCTCGAATCATTCACCTTTCCTTGTATTGAAAACATGATTACTCATTTTCACCCATCTTCCTCAAAAGCTTGCCGCAACATCTAATCGGTTCCATAAGGAGGAGATACTGCAATGAGCTGAAATAAGTAATAACGCCTTTTTATCCAGCAATGTCAAACTTTTATCAAGAGAACTAGCTTTAGAAATATGAGATATATATTTATATGCTAGTTATGATATCTAAATTCCAACTGCTCGCATATACTTTATCCACTCTTCTTTTTAACCGCACAATCTGAGAAAAAATGGACATTCCTCCTCTGCCATACAAACACGTTGAATTCCCAATGCTTAAGGGTTATTATTAGGTCATTAGTTTTAACAAAACGTGATGCACGAAATAGTGTTTGAATTTGCTTATGCTACAACAAATCGCAATACGTCAATGATCAGATAGTTAAGTGTTTAAATGGTTTGCTTTATCCAAACATTATTTTAGAACTTTGGAGATAAAATCATCTTAGTTGAATAAGGAAATCTGAAAATAAATTAGATAATCATAATCAGTTTGCCTAGTTGCCGCCATCCAACTTGGTGTAGGGGCTTATGGGGTTACTTAGGATGGCAGGGGACGAGAAAAAAACAGGAATCCACGGATACCTGCCCCGTGATGGGAGTAAACAGACGAAATTTCACCTGCGGGTTGGGGCATGGGTAAAAGAATAAACCCACTGGTAGGCACGGGTATGGCATAATAATCAGGGGTGGTGATCACAGCGGCTGCTTTTGGTTGTGTGATCAACTTCTGATGAGCCCGAAAAAGCTCCGATCTTGGGTAAACTCGTCACCATTATAATTGGAACTAATTAATCGCTGCACAAAAAAGCATTTCACACAAAAATATTGGTCCAATATACAAGAAAATATTCAAGGCACTTATTGTTTATAGGAGGTACTTTCAAATTCTCAATAGAAACTTTCTAAAAAATTCTCTATACTAGAAATGAAATAAAATAGGCTTACAAAAATGCAGCTCTTTCATATAACAAAACAATCTACAAAATTCAAATTCAAATTCAAAACAAAGACGAAAAGAAAGACTTTGGGCCGTGACGTAATTGGTCTTAGAACTCAAAGGAGAAGTTAGACGGGTTTTCTACGACCCTATCAGACTTGGAACTTTATAAACAAGCCAACGTTAAATAGGACAGGCTTAACAAGACCGAATCAGGGTTCGGACACGTATGGGATGGAGCATTAACCATGATCAGGATTCACAAGACCAGCCCAGTGCTTACCACAATCCAAATAGTATTAACTTTATTCAACAATAACACTTGAACCTTATTTTATAAAAACCATGATACTAAACAGTGCAATATTTCATCTAGTTTCTATACATATGGTATATATTATGCTGACAAACTCTTAATTACAATTGGGCTTCTTACTCTATGCTCACCATCTTTCCATATCAAGCTTCCAAATTCTGGTGCTACTTGCCTAGATTTTGTTGTAAATGTAACATTGTACGACAGCTTCTCGTATTTCTTGACAAAAGATAAGTTTCTTGGTTCAACTTTCACATTAACCCCCTTGAACCGCGAAACCACAGCATGGTACTTCGAGTTTGGAGGCCCAACATTGGTGACCGTCCGCTTGATAGTCACGAAAAGAACTTTTTTGTCTTTCGGGAACACAATGGATAATGCGGGGTAGTTCAAATCGCTTGGATTAGACAACGAATATTTGCATGTGCGGCTTGAAAATTTAGCAAAAACTGAGAGCTCTGTACGGGTCAGACCCTGGGAGCACAGAAAATCAAAGTAATCTTGTGGTCCAATATCATATACAAGACCAGGGTCAAGTGCTTTAGGTGGGTTTATGTGACCTGCACCATGGTCATATGCACTTGTTGGTCGACCAGTTGAAGAATCGATCAATGATTCAAATGTGTTATCGTGAGTATAAGCCGTTGTCATCAATGCTGACTTTATCGCGGCCACACTCCATTCCGGATGCCTAGCCATAAGCCATGCAGCCACCCCACTAACATGTGGGCACGACATCGAAGTTCCAGAGAGTATATTATACTTTACTCTTCTTTCATCGGTTTCAAGGCCTGATGGGGCCACATCCCCGGTCCAAGCTGCAAGTATGTTAACTCCTGGAGCCACCACATCCGGCTTCAAAATAGTGGGAGAGATAGCATTAGGCCCTCTAGATGAAAACGCTGCCACGACCGGAGACGGTCTCACACCAAATTTTGTGGGGAAAAATGCAAGATTTGCAGTGGGGTTTCGAGTTTTCATAGCATATTGCTTAATTGCAATTCCTTCTTTCTCCCCTACAGCCACAGTAGGAATAAGGTGGCTGTCAGCCACCAAATCATCACCGCTCTCCGCGCTATTAGACAAAATCATACCGATACCACCCGCATCTTTCACCACTTGACCCTTTTGAACCCGAGGATTGATCCCACGGTCACATATCACAATCTTTCCGCTTACCAAATTTTCGTCTAACGATCCTTCCATACACAACGAACTCGAATCAGGTTTCGTTATATTACTACCCATAAAAACAAGAGAATAGTTCTTATTTGGTGACAATTGTTTTCGATCTTTATAGACCGAAATTCCCTTTAGTATCTTTCCAGTTTCTAATTTCACTGTACCAGGAAAATCTCGATCGATAGTGCTTGCTCCGACTGTTATCATCCATGGAGAAACATTTGTTACACTACCTGGTCCGGGCCCATCGTTTCCCGCAGCACACGAAACAAGAACCCCCTTTTCCATTGCACCAAACGTGGCTATCGACAAACTATCACGATAATATGATGAAGATCCACCACCTAACGAAATCGACAACACATTTACACCGTCCTTAACTGCCCGATCAACAGCAGAAAGAATATCAGAACTAAAACAGCCCCCCGTCCAACAAACTTTATAAACCGCAATTCTTGCACCAGGTGACATTCCTCGAGCTGTACCGAATGCATGTCCGAAAAGATTAGCCCCGCGCACCGGTGACCCTGCCACCGTTGCAGCCGTGTGGGTCCCATGCCCATCTTGATCTCGTGGAGATTTGTACTCAACTTCTTCATCAATACCTCCATTCGCCGCTTCATATCCTCGAAAAAACGATCTAGCTCCAACGAGCTTTTTATTACAGTGTCGTTTTTCGAAACCAGAACCAATTTCACAAACTCCTTTCCAGTGAGTTGGGACGGACTTGAACCCAATGTCGTTAAAGCTCTCGCTCTCTGGCCAAATCCCTGTATCTACAACCCCAACCACAATATCGTGTCCTGTTAATTCGTCGAACTTTGTGCTCGTGTGATTGTTTATTTCGAGCCCAAGAAACGTAGGGCTTCTAGTAGTTTGAAGTTCATACTTCGTGTCGGGTAGGACACTCACGACGCCGTTTTGACCCGCTAATTGTTCTGCTTCTTCATCAGTTAAACGAGCTGCAATTCCATGAAATGCAGACTCATACGTGTAAATGACTCTTTGACCATCTTGTTCATCATCGATATCCTGCATTGAAAGTGATACTGACTGTACAAGTGACGAGTACCATTCGACATGATCTGTGAAAATTCTGGGCATGGCTAACTTATCCATATGAACGATAAACGTTTCAAGGTCGCCAGAGGCTGTAATATGATTTGATACATACAGAAGTACAACTAGCCACCATTTCAGTTTGATCTCAACCATATTTTTTTTTATAAAAACTGTAATGAAATGAAGTATGTACGGATTTAAATAAAAGTCTTAAAACTTAAAAGATGGATCTATAGATATAGGGATTTGCACATTCCCTTGCTTCACGTATGCTTCTGATGCAAATTAACAATAAGTAGGGGACACTTACCTCTTTTCCTACGTTGGTTCAAACTTTTATGACCAAACTTAACAATAGATTATACTTTCATTAACTTTAGAATATCTAGTCTTGTATAGTAAGTAAAATTTTATAACCATATGTCAACCAGCATAACGTATGAGTATTACGGATTTACGGATGGGTTTTTGGGTACACCGAAACGTATAAGATGGATTTGGATTCACACTACATCTTTCTTTTTAAGCTGGTAACATTTCGACCGTGTAGCTTATAGATGTGAACATTATAGCACATGTATGTGCAGGCTATTACTCCGTATAGCATTAGACCCGTAATTTCGACCTATTTACATATAAATGGGTCAATTTGTGTCATGTTTTATCCTTGTAACATAAAAGAAAGAGTTAACTGCATTTTTGGTCCTTGTGGTTGTATCTAAATTTTACTTTTGGTCCAATTTTCAAAAAAACTGAGATTTCAGTCCAAAAGGCATAGTTTGGTTCCACTTTTGGTCCAATTTTGCTAACGAAGTTAGTTCAGTTTGTTAAGTGTGGCAACATTAGTTCATTAATCTAATAGTCATTTACAACATTAGTCTTTTATACCAAAGATCGTTTGTCCTTTCAGTTAGTTAGTACTTAAAAAAATCTAAAAAAAACGGAAAATATTCTAAAAAAATGTGTTTTTGTCTAAAAAAATTCTTTCCGAAAAAAATAATTCAAAAAAAAATTTTAAGAAAAAAAAATTCTCAAAAAAAATATTCTAATAAAATTTTTCTTAAAAAATTCTAAAAAAAAACACAAAAACTTTTCTTCCTAAAAAAATCGGAAAAAAAATTGGAATTTTTTTTTAGAATTCGTTTTTTCTAAAATAAAATTCTAAAAAAACTTTCCTAAAAAAATTTCTAGAATAAAAAATTCTAAAAAAATATTATTTCAAAAAAAAATCTAAAAAAAAATCAAAAAACAATTCAAAAAATTGCAAAATGGCAATGCTAAAAAAATTCTAAATAATGGCAATGCTAAAAAAAGTTTCTAAATTTTTTTAAAAATTCTATAAAAAAAAAAAAAAAACCGTGTGTAAAAATGTGTGCGAACTTTCGTATTTTTTTAAAAAACGTATACACATTTTACACCCATTTTTGCAATGTATATACATTTTTACAATGTATTACGTTTTTAAAAAGTTTAGAATTTTTTTCCCTAAAAAATATCCTCAAATTATATTTTTTGGAAAAAAAGTTTTTTCTAGAATTTTTTTCCGAAATTTTTTTCGAATTTTTTTTTTCCAAAAAAATAATTAGAGATTTTTTTTAAGAAATTTTTTTTCTAAAACTAAATTTTTTTAAGAATTTTTTACGAATTTTTTTTTAAAACTTTTTTTTTCTTAAAAAAATAATTTCGAATTATTTTTTTTGGAAAAAAAATTTCGACAAAAAAACATTTTTTTAGAATTTTTTTAAGAAAATTTTTATTAGAAAAAAAAATTAGAAAATTTTTTTCTTAAAAAAAAAATTTCGAATTATTTTTTTTTTGAATAAATTTTTTTTTGAAAAAAAAAACACTTTTTTAGAATTTTTTTTTTTGATTTTTTTTTAAAGTACTAACTAACTGAAAGGACTAACGTTGCAAACGTTTCAAACGATCTTTGGTATAAAGGCCTAATGTTGCAAATGACTGTTAGGTTAAAGGACTAATGTTGCCACACTTAACTAACTGAACTAACTTCGTTATAAAATTGGACCAAAAGTAGAACCAAACTATGCCTTTTGGACTAAAATCTCAACTTTCTTGAAAATTGGACCAAAAGTAAAATTCAAATACAACCACTAGGACCAAAAATGTAGCTAACTCATTTTTCTATTTACATTTTGGTTTAAGATATGTACAGTATATTTTTTAGTTTAAGAGGATGACATTAATACCGAAATAAGGATATCGTTATGTACGTTGTAGAAGTCAGTAGTCAACATCTCTTAAACTTTCACCACCAAAGCTTTCGAGGATCTTGAATAATCGTCTAAACTTGAGCCTTCTCAATGTGAAGCTTTGATAGCTTCCCTCCAAACTGACAATCTTCTTTTTGAGCAGTTTCAAAGCTCTCTTTCAAGCTTACATAAGTTAAGTGCACAACGGAATTTGTAGAAAACCCCATCAAATATTGCTGCTCATTTTAAGAATAATCATCGTGATTATCCGTTCGGGGGATCATCAAATGGATCAGCAACTTATCATCTCACGCTTGAATGATTCTTCTCATATTTCTTCCCGCTGAAGGCTGAAGTAATACATACCAAAAGTATCAAGAGACCACTTCCCACAAGTGGTTGAAGTGATGCAATCAGTCTCATGAAGCTCAAAAACCCGAGGTACACACTCAATCCCATTAATGAAGTCGAAAACGTAACCTCAAAATCAATTGAGACCCAAAAATGCACTTTTCTCCCTTCAGGAAATTGATGCTTGAAAATTGCAACACCAAAGTCAACTAAGTCCCGAGTGTAAGCAATTTATCTCGTATGTAGTCGAAATGATAATACCAAGACAGTACCATAAGAACCAAGTAAGTCCCGGATGAACACATTTCCTCCTGCAAGATATAGACTAACTAATGGACTCATCATACAATTGTGTACTTTTTTTTCATCAGAAACCATTTCTAACATCTCTTCTCCCACGTAGTTGGAATAATACATCAAAAACCACGAGTTAAAACACTGATTTTCTCTGCGGTTATGACATTTGTCTTCCCGGAATAACTTCAATTAAGAAGAAGTATAAATTCATCATGTGTACTCGTTGTGTGTTCAGATATATGTCTCCTTTCCCGTTGCTGGTTTTGATATCTCAGAATCAGCAGCACAATTTACGCACATATACTCGAAATCTTGTAAGAAGAACAAAATTGGCTCAAATGTATCATGTGAGAGTCAACTGCTACAGAAACTCTTTTCTAATTGGGTTATTACTCCCTCCCAATTAGTAAGCTCTTTAAGTTACTTGCTCCCTCCCAAAATGACAACCCGTTTGATATAACTTTGATGCTTGTTGAAGAAGCATCTCTCAATTCTGCCCGAATTGTCTTCAGTCTCTTATCTTGTCATGCACAGCGGGAAATGGATCATAGACTGATAATCTGTAACTTCTTCACGGGTTTGTTTGGGGAATGACATGTCGACATCTTCAAATCACTTGTAAAGCTTCCAGTTCTTCGATAAAAGCCCCGATGTACACATTTCTCCCTCCATGATGATGACGATCTCTCAGAATTATCATAATTATGTGTACATGAACATATCAACTGGAAGCAACATACAAATCAATACCCCATGAGAGGATGTCGATAACTATTCTCTCAACAATTCTCCTCAGATCAACCTATAATTAAACCTCTTTTCACTTCCACTGGCTAATAGTAAATGACCATGTATAGAGGAAACCCGATATACCAAACTTGAAACTGAAGTAGAATTCCCCGTTCTTGTGACTTAAGCTTGCACTAATGTTGGAAGAATGGTGTAGAGAACTTATGCTCCAAGCAATCTCTAAGTACTCACTTAACCAATCAAAGTATGAGATATTAACACCTCTTGCGATTATCCACAACGTCATCTGCGTGTGACACTGAGTACTATAATGCAACTCCTTTAAGTGATAGTTAACCAGGTCTTCAACCATCAGCCCCTACTACTAGTAACTAGATAAACCAAGTCTTCAACTTAAATCTTAAGCACGAGCAAGTAATCATTGAAGTCGCGCATTCAACCAACCTCAACTTCAAGATAAGATAAGATTATGCCTTTGTGAAAGTCAACTTCAATCTCAAATAAGTGATACCTGATCAACTCCGTAGTCACAATTAGTCATCCTTAGTTAGTGGAACATTAGGTGTTGGAGGAGAGTCGTAAGACCATATATCAAGCATCAACCAACATGTAGTTTATTCACCCTTCTCCCCCTCAAAAATTGCATATGAGGTTGCCATTTTTGATTGAACAAGTGAATAGAAATACATGTAGTTTATTCACACTTCCCCCCCTCAAAAATTGCATAAGAAGTTGTCATTTTTTATAGAACAAGTGCATATGAGGTTGATCCACTGTTCACACTTATCCCCCTCAAAAATTGCATTTAAGGATGCCATTTTTGAACGAGTGAATATAAAAAACACAATCTGATGAAGGTAGATCTACTTGATGACTGAACGAGCGTGGAACAAGTATGAAGCTTGTTGATGAGAATAGTCAGAAACAAGAAGATTTCTCTTCTTCTGAAGATAAAGCACACTCAAGCGTACACATTTCTTTTCTTTGAGGAACGGGGCCTAGAGTGTTATCAGCAGACACCATTGTTGTGGAAGGGCGAGGCCTAAACTGATGTGAATAGACATCATTGTCATTGAGGAACGAGGCTTGAACTGATGAGTTCAAACGTCATAGTCGATGAAGAACAAGGTTTGAACTGTTGTGTTCAAACGTCATATATCATGTGCATCAAAGTTGAGTTTCTTTAACCCATGATTGATGAGATATCAGTCTTTTCGGAAGCTAAACTATGAGTCTTTCCTTAATGGGATTGAACGATGTACCTGCACTTTAGTAAAAACTACCTGCACTAACATTGAGAGTTTGTTTGCATTTATATGGGTTAGTGATATCAGCATCTAAACCATTTGAGGTTTCACTGTCAACCTTGGTTTTGCACTCAGTGAACATCTTTCTTGTAGGTATCCATCTAAGACCAACAATCTTAAAAATTCTACCTGTCAGTATCCACCTAAGGCAAGATCTCGGAGTGTTTGGTTTCTCTAGTACAGTGGAAGACTTGTTGAGAGAACTTTTATCCTACAGCAATCTGTCTACCAGGTTTCTGAGTATCTCTTTGGTTCTACGGGCTTGTTGTTGTTTCTAGTCTTAGAGGGTTGAACCTTAACACAAGCATTCACTTACTTCAGGAATTTTGTTATACAATAATCATGATTTGCCTTAAAAACACATTTCTGACATGTCGAGCAAACAAAGTGTTTGGATTCAGAAAAAGATCTAGAATTCTTAGAGTGATCTGCTACGGGAATCGCTTTAATCGATACGCAACTACTCTTAAAAACAGGCAAATTCCTAGTCTTTTCGTGTGTTTTTCTTAGCTTCCTCTAGGTTGTGATTTTGAACATTGTTTTTACGTCTAACATGTTCCTTTGGTGTCATAAATGATACGTGCTTTGAACTAATCCTAGAAGAACTAGAGGCACTCATATGATGAGGTTTTGCAAATGCACATTACTTTTCATTATGTCTAGACTGTGAAGTGACTGGTTTTGACAAAACTTGTTCTGAATCAACTTGGAAGGCAAACCGTGGTATTGAAGATTTTGGTCGTTTAGATCTAAATGCATTCGGTTGTCTAACAACTGATTGGTTTCTAAGTGGTTGTAATGCTGGTTTCCCCAAGACTGATGGTTTTGCAAACTTAGTGTTCACACTGTTTCCTGTTGATTTTCTTAACTCGTTTTTTAATGCTGCAATTGTAAAACCCTTTTCCTGAAGTTGAGCTTTGAATTCATCATTTTTGGTAATCAAAGAGGTTCTCTGTCCTATAGTCTTAGTTTTCGTTTCTTTGATAGAATCACACAGGTCTTTGCAATGAATTTTCAAAGTCTCATTTTCTTTAAGTAATTCAGCCACATTAAGTTCCAATTCAGTGTTTCTAGTTGCAATAGCATCTTTGTCATGTTTAGCTTTTACTTCATTTCTATTAACACACATCTCAGCAATTTGTTTTTTCAAGTTGTTGATCTTCAAGTTTTTGGCTTGTAGCTAAGCTTTCAAATCATTTATAATAAAAAAATTCACGGAATTCAGAATATTCTGGATTCCTACATGGTTGGTTAGTTTGAAGACTTTCTTCCTTTTGTTGCATTGAGATTTCAAGTAAAATACAATGTTTTTCAAGTTAAAAAAATCTGTTTGAAAGTTCATTATAAACTTCTTTTTCAACTATATCATTTGATTTGAAAGACTAAGCAGTAAACAAAGAACTTGAAGCATCATCATGTTCAACATCCTGATCACTTTCTCTCCCTTTATGACTCATATTTGTTGAATTAGAAATGGTATTGCTATCAGTCTTTTTCCAACAAATATGTGTCATAAGTGGACTTAATTTGATCAGTATGTTGTCGTTCATTAGAAAGCACATTATGTTGATCAGTGACATGTACCTCAGCAGATGGGACTTGGTCATTTTCTGTTCTGTGATCAGTGTCAATGCCAGGAGTGATATGAGTCCTAGAACTGTTGTTTGTATCATGCTTATCAGACTTAGTGTCACTGCATTGTTGTTATTGCGCTCTTTCATGAATAAACCTCTTAATATTACCCATGAGTTGGAGTGGTGTATCTCTGAACATGTCAACCTCGATTCCAGTGTAATCAGCAAAACACTTTTTTGTCATTTGACTATCGTAGTCATAATCCCTAGTGAATTGCTAATCGATGAACACTTGGAGTTGTTTGTTGATCACACAAAAAGCAGCCATGGATCCAATTTCAGGAAATTCTCTTTTGTCAAGTTGTTCTTCTAGTTGATTTAAGTTCAGTATCACTGTGCCTGAGAAGGTCTGAACATCTTGACCAAAGAGTGATGAAAATGCACGTTGGTATCCTTCTATGTATCCAGATCTTTCAAAGAGAAACTTGAGATGTGAATGAAGTAGTCGAAAACATTCTATGCCACTTTCCTTTGCATTATCTTGTACTTGTTGTAGCTGATGAAACCCTCTCTCTTGCGAATTCGAGCACAAAGATTCCATATTAGCAATATCTTACTAAAAAACGTTTGTCTGTTAAACGTTTGTAAGTTGTACTTTGTTGGGAATCTTATGTTCATCGATCATGTCGTACAATCTGAGTACCTCGGCTATGACTGAATCCAAAGTGTTTGACATGATATGAACATGCACGGGATTTTACAAGTCTCATTTAAACCGAGAAATAGAATCTTTCGCGGGATTTTACAAAATCAAGAAGAAACCGTGAAATGATAATTGATATGTGTTATGATAATTGTTGGATCGGAACAATGATTAGAGATTGTGTGTTAAACTGATGATTGTTTGTTTGATTAGGTGATATATTGTTTAATTGTGATTTGGTTTGGTTGAAATGATTTTACGTAATAAAGTGGATAAGTCTCAGTCAAAAAGCCTAGACAAATCTCAATGAAGAAGCTTAGACAAACCGCAGTGAAGAAGCTTAGACAAATCTCAATAAAGAAGCCTAGACTAATCTCAATGAAAAAGCTTCGACAAACCGCAGTGAAGAAGCCTAGACAAATCTCAATGAAGAATCCTAGACAAAACTCAATGAAGAATCTTAGACAAACCGCAGTGAAGAAGCTTAGACAAATCTCAATGAAGAAGCTTAGACAAAACGCAATGAAGAATCTTAGACAAACCGTTTTGAAGAAGCCTAGACAAATCTCAATAGGCAAAACTCAGTTACCAAACCGCAATAGTCAAACCGCAATGAGGTCAAACCATAGTCAATGCAAACCGCAGTCACCAAACCGCAAGTCAAACCGCAATGAGGTCAAACCGGAGTCACCAAACCGCAATGAGGTCAAACCGCAGTCAATGCAAACCGCAGTTACCAAACCGCAATGACTAGCAGACAAACCACAACATACAAAAACGTCGCTATCAAACCGCAATACTCAAACCGCAACCAAGAAACTCACACTGAGAGTCAAACCGCAGTTCACTTTTTTCACCTAAAAAAACCTAAAAAACACCCTTTTGAATGTTTTTGCTTGGTTTCTTTTGCACCACTTGATCTTAGAAAGTTATAACAACAATAAAAACACTAACTTTAACACCAAAAACGTGAGAATCAAAGAGATCCAAGAATAAGACCATAAAGCTTCAAAAACCAAACTTTAGATCTAAACTAACCAAGAAAACGCGCACGCAATTTAGCAAATCAAACCATGGGCTCTGATACCAATTGTTAGATATAGGGTATCATAACACACTCGTGATTCATGTGTTTGGCCGAATCTTAGAGAGAGAGAGAGAGAGAAGTAGGATGGGGGTTCTAGAGAGAGAAAGTGAATGAAAAGTGAATATTAGATTAGAAGCTCCAACCCTCTCCTTTGGTGGGAGAGGGCTTATATAGTTACAAATAAACGCCCTCCTGCGGGCTGTGGATCGGGTGTACAGTAGGTAAAGACCCGTCCGTCCTCCACGGTGTTACGTAAAATAATCTACTACTACTAATAATAGTTAAGTCTACGAGCTAACTTATGCTAGACTATACTCGGAGTGACCGACTCTTCCTTATGGATTTTCTAAATCCTAACAGTTAGGAAGTGGATTGGAACAATCACAGTAAACATTGTTTTGAAGAATGGCAAATGCTAAGACTTGTCGGCAAGGGAGGGAAACTTTCACCAAATGGGCCCACCCCACGCGCTAAGGGCCTTGCCCACCAATCTCATTCATGTGCCACACACGTTTTCCAAATAAACATTTGGTGATCTGACCACCGGTTTGTTTTGCATTAAATCGGGACCCACGTACAAAGAAAAAGCAATATGTATACGTTAAAAAAACGAACGTTGCAAATAAATACGTTTATAACCATTGTGACAAAAAAAATCATACCACCCCACTATTTCTTTTATATAAATACCCACAAACCTCATTTTTTTTAACACAATCTCAAATCAACATTCTCAACTCACTATCAACTTATTTACTTCATCCTTTTTATAAAAATGTCACAAGAAAAAACTCCCCGAAACAACAATAGTACCCAACGAAGAAATAATCAAAGCAATCCCACCCGAAGGAACCTTCAATCTAGGAGATACTCCCCCGTCAAACCCACAACTCAACTTAAGACCACAATCGTTATATTATAACCAACCCTACCCAAACTTACCATACGGTAATCCATACCTACAACAACCATCGTTTAACCAATTCTCATCGCAACACTAACAAAACTCTTTTAACCAATTCTCGGGTCACCATAACTCGTACCCGTTTGATATGTCACAAAACCAATTTGGTGGTTCATCATCACAACCTCATACCCAACAACCAATGTCTCCCATTTCTACATTCCGAAATGAGGATTTTGTACTCACCTCAATTTGATGAGGGTTATTATCAAAACATTCAACGTGATGAATCTCCCGTTTCTCCCACAGCCCCGTCACCACCACCACCAGCTCCAGCGAAGACAAGAAGGCGTCAAAAGAGGCCACAGCCGGCTCAAACCAATGAGCTACCAAGGAACATTCCATGGACCATTGAAGAAGAAATTGCTTTGTGTAAAGGTTGGGTTGCAGTATCCGAAGATCCTGTCAAAGGTAACGCGAGGAAGTCGAATGGATTTCGGACTGACGTACAGGCGTACATAGCGAGCAAAACAAATTCGGATCGACGAGGGTACGATATGGTTCTTGGGAAATGGAATATGGTGCGGCCGAATGTGGCTCGTTTTTGTGGAGCGTACAATAACATCATGCGTATGCAGCCTGTGAATGGAGCCAGAGATGATGATACTACAATAGGGCAACTCTAAACTATGAAGCTGAATATGGCGTAAAGTTCACATAGAAACATTGTTGGGAGGTGTTAAGGAATTGTGAGAAATGGAATGACAATGAATTGAAACTTTTTTATCAACTGAAGCAAATGAAAGGTCTAAGAGATACAAGTCAGCTGGGTCTAGTTCGTATTGCCCAGATAGTGGAGGAGAAAGTATAAACTTGAATAATGATGCCGGTGGAGATGACGAGGAAAATGAGGTGCAAGAAGTTCCACGACCATAGGGCAGGGACAAAGCGAAAGCTTTGAAGAAAAAATGTGTGAGTAAGTCGGGATCATCGACTAATGACGAGGCGTTGGCTAAAATGATGATATCGGAGCTGGCACAGCAAACCGAACGTGACAATGAATTGAAGAGGAAAGAATGGGCTGAAAGGATGGCGATAAAAAGGAAAGAAGTGGAAGTGAATGCATATAAATCAAAGCAACAAGACTTAATGTTCTATTTGCAGCCATATGAACATTTGACTGGGGAGGCACGCAAAGCCGTTGACGAGGTTAGAGCTAGGATGAAAGCGAAGTGAGGTTTCAAATTTTAGTTAAAATTTCAAAGTTTATGTAATGTTTTACTTTCGTATGTTTGCATCTTTAATAATCGTAGTTTATATATTGCGTCTTTAATAATCGTAGTTTATGAAGTTTATGTGACGTTTTAATTTCGTACGTTGTATGTTTTTAAATTTGAAGTTTACGTATTTATATTTTTACGTTTATATTTTTAATTGTGTAAGTATTATCAAAAAAATGAGAGTTAAGGTGAAAAAATATATCCCTTGCCCACTAATTGGTGAAGAGTGGTGAAGGGAAGTGAGAGGAGATAAAGCTGACGTGACGCTGATGTGTAATGAAAAAAAATTAACTAGCCTAATTATCATCTGGGAAAAACTGTCAAGTCTTGGCATGATTCTAAGAGCCAAAGGTGCCATTGCTAGGCAAACCTCCTCATTTGTGGCCCACGTATGCCACATCACCCCAACACAACTAACCATCTTCTCACTCACAACTAACCTCAACTTACTCATTTGGGACTCATCACTTACAATTTTATTTTTTTATTCATTTTATTAAATAAACTAAATTCATTTATTAAAATTAAAATTACAATACATCTAACTAAAAATAAAAATGTTATTTACTTATTTTAAAAAAAATGTAAAAAAAGAAAACAAAACCACAAAAACCACAACCGCAAATAAATAAAACTACAAGGACCAAACAACAAGGACCAAAACTTTGTTTCTTCTTTTTCTCCTACCTCTCGCTGCAACCCCCCCACACACCAAAACACACATTTATAAACACACACAGACACACACACGATTACAAAAGAAAGGGAAAATAAATATGCAACGTATAGTTTTTACTTTTTGTCAGAAATATTTGCTCGTCGTCTACACGAGCAAAGGAGCTACAACGAGCCATGACGAGGGTCTAGGGGTACCATGGCGAGGAGTGGCGAGCACCACGTCGAACTGGCGAGCTCCCACAACAAATGACACCTTTCCCTCTAATAGACAAATAGGTTAACATCATGCATTATTTGTTCTTTATCTATATTCTCTTTCCCAATAAATATATTTGCGCTCGCATTTTCCTATCTACAAATATAGATACAATTCATTAATCAAATATCTAGCATCATTTTTTAAAATTTTTTTTCCTTTTATCTTTGTTTATGAATTTGTAAATTTTAGCTTTGTTGATACACAAATTTGTATTAACAAAGGTTTGATTTTTAATAACCAAATGTATCAACTTATTATCACCATCAACAACCTTTGTAATTATATATATACTAAAAGGCAAGAGGTTTACTGTAGCAGCTACAGTGCTTGCTACAGTAATCTTTGTTTAGTACTAACGGTCGTTAGTTATTTAACGGCTGTTAACTAACAACCATTATCTTTAACATTTAAAAAAAAAATTGTACGCACTTTGTCCTTCATCTCAGTGGTTCATTGCAAATTTAGTCCTCAAATAATTTACATAAATGGTCCTTCATGTTATACATCAATTGCAAAGTCAGTCCTCGGTAACTAACTTCACGTTAAGTAGTTAACGGCAACAAAAGAATTCTGCAGCAACGCGCAGGTACCAAACTCGTTCAAACTATTTCTTCAACAATTAGTAAGTTTGAACTTTCAATCAAAACTAAAGATATGTACCATATTTTTTCAAATAATCAGGTCTGCATAATGTATTTATAAATTGTCAAAGATACACAACATATTTTAACTAATATTCGATCTAGCTAATATGACCGGATACTAGCAGGTTACCACTTGATTAAAAGTTACACCGTTGGTCCCCAAAATGGACCAAATTTGGGCATTTGATCCTATTTTGGTAACGCTCGTTATTTTTTTCTTAAATCCTAGATAAAATATTTTTTTTAATTACTTTTCTTAAATATTAGATAATTCTTTAATACATTTTTTTATTTTTTTAAGGTTTTATTTATTTTTTATTTTATTTTTAATCTGGATAATTTTCTATATTTTTTTTTAAATCTTGAAATTGTAATTTTTTTAAATAAATATAAATTCAAAAATCTGACAGAGTTTTAAAAAAAATTAAAAATCTAGAAGACTTTTTTTTTAAATCTATTATTTTTTTTGAAGATCTGGATATATATATATATATATATATATATATATATATATATATATATATATATATATATATATATATATATATATATATATATATATATATATATATAATTTTGCAACTTTCAGTATTTTATAAAAAATTATCCAGATTAAAAAAAAAAAAAACCCTTTTAAAAAAAGTAAAAAATTGTATAAAAAAATTATCTATATTTTAAGAAAAAAAATAAAAAGTTTTTTTTTTTTTTTTTTTTTTTTTTTTTCTGTAATTAATTTTAACGAGCGTTACTAAAATTTTGATCAAATGCGCGAATTTGGTCCAGTTTGAGGACCAACGATGTAACTTTTAGTCAAGTGATAACCTATTAATCTACTAGTAACCGGACATATAAGTTAGATTGAAGATTATTTGAAAATATGTTACGTATCTTTGAAAATTTACAAAGTACATTGCATAGACCTGTTTATTTGAAAAAATATGTGATGTATTTATTTGAAAAAATAAGTGATGTATTTTTAGCTTTCACCCTTTTTTATAATTAACTGCAATTATTTACCTTGGGCGAAAGGTTTGATTATTAATAGCTAACTGTCCCAATAGGCATACTTCAAACATACTTGAAGTACTTGACGCATTGCTTTCTATTTGCTCCTATATTAGGCTGTCCACAGAGGGTCTGAAAAAATTCGGTTGAGCACCATGTCGACCGATTTGGAGATCGGACGACTCCATTGTGTAGGGTAGTGTAAATATCGGTTGAGTGACGAATATTTTGGGTATCGGTTGGTTTGGCAACCGATTGAAATGAAACAAAATCACCCACTTTCAAAATGTATCTGTTGCTTTTATTAAAAAGCAAAAACTTTTTTTTAAGACCTTACTACTTTTCATACTATATATACTAACATCAAACATACTTCTTAAACATACAATTTCTTTCACAATTCAACAAACTTCTCACCTATATTTACCATGTCTATGGATTCTTACGAGCTATTGTTTGGTTCATCGTCTTCTGATGATGATGAAGTTCTGAGTGAGTTTATGGAATTTGTGGAGTTTGCGAAGTACGCTTGGAACGCTCATCAAGCATCCAAGCCAAAAGTTTCACGAAGGTATATACCTAGGGATCATGAGGGTGCTCATAATTATTTAGTTCAAGCATACTTCTCCGAAACTCCGCAGTTCGACAAAAGAACATTCACTCGGCGGTTCCGAATGAGCCGAGATCTATTCACACGAATTGTTAGAAAGGCAACCAATTATTCTTCTTATTTTCAACAAACTAATGATTGTAGGGGCGTACCTGGTATTAGCTCGTTGGCCAAGTGTACTGCGGCCATTCGTCAATTGGGTTACGCGGCCGTTCCAGATTCTCTTGACGAGAATCTGGCAGTGGCCGCAACAACAGCCCGTGAATGTCTCCGTAAGTTTTGCAACGTTATCATCAAGTTATATGTTGCTGAGTATTTGCGAAAGCCCACGTATTCTAACCTTGAAATATTATATGCTCATCACAAGCATAAGCATGGGTTTCCTGGGATGATGGGAAGCGTTGATTGTACAAGTTGGGAGTGGGAGAACTGCCAAAACGGTTTGACAGGTCAATATGCTAAGGGTGGTCACGGGCCACATCCATTCATTTTATTGGAAGTAGTCGCCTCCCAAGATTTATGGATTTGACATGCGTTCTTTGGTGTCTCTGGTGCGAATAACGACGTAAACGTTTTACGTCGTTCCCCTGTCTTCAATGATATCAGATCTCGGAGAGTAGCAGACCTTGAATTCGAAGCTAACGGTGTAGAATATAAAAGGGGATATTATCTTACTGACAGGATATATCCACAATGGTCGGTTCTTATGAAGTCCATTTCAAATCCTCCAACGGATGATGAAAAAAGAATATTGTACAAGATAAAGCACGAAGTAGCAAGGAAAGATGTGGAACGAGCTTTTGGTGTGTTGAAGAAGAAGTGAAAAATGCTTAAAGTTCCGGGTCGAGGGATGTATACAAACGATCTCCGAGATATTATATATACATGTATCATATTACATAATATGATCATTCAACACAAGCAGCGGGTGATATGTCCTACATGGTTCGAAGAGGAGGTCCACTAACCACACGATCCCTTAAGAACATTTGAAGAATCTTTACAAGTTACTCAGGAGCTCGAGAACGTATCAACTCATTTAAACTTAAAATCTTATTTGGTTGAGCACATTTGGAGAAATCGTAGAAATCATCGGCTCCCTCATGACATTGAAGACGAAGATGAGGACGATGAAGACGAAGACGATGAAGAATTTTTGTGATCATTTTAATGTTATTTCAATAATTTACGTAATGTTTTTTATTGTAATGTTTTTAGTATTGTAATGTTTTTTATTTTTAATGAATTTTAAATTTGTTTTTTAAAATGTTTGAAATTAAAAAAAAAATGATGCAATATGAGTTACTACCGTGATGAGAGATGTGAATATAGGTTAAGGAGAGAGAAAACTGAGTTGACAGCCGGAAAGATGATGTAATATAGATTACCACTGTGCCTAGCCTTAGAGCAAGTGTGAATGACGTGTTATTATTTTATTTATTTATTAATTATTATTATTGTTTATTATTATTATTATTATTATTATTATTATGAAGTGGGATTCAATTCAGTCTTTGTTTATTGCTTGCACCGAGTGAAGTCGTTTTCATTGGACCGTGAGGGTCTCTTTCTTTTCTTTTTCTTTTTTTCCTTTATTTATTTATTTTTTTTGGTATGAAGTGGGATTCAGTCTTTGTTTTTTGCTTGCACCGAGTGAAGTCGTTTTCATTGGACAGTGTGGTTTTCTTTTTTTAGGTGGTTCTCTATTGGGTAAAAGTCTCAAATTCCAACTCGAACGCCATTATTTGCCAGGAGGTTTCGTAGTCAGTTTTGTCAATGGGGAGTTTATACGGACCCTGCCTATGGGTTTCGTCAGACCATATGTATTACGAGTTTGTACGGTGTAATCAAAATCCCTTGTTATCACATACTAGGGGTCTTAGAGCGGGAGGTACGCTGGTACCATGCGTGGCGCCATGGCCACCCGCCCAAAAATAAAGACGGCACACCGTACCGTGGGTGGCGCCATAGCCGCTCACGCCGTGGTCAGCCCACGCGGTGGGTTTTTTCATTTTTTTTTGAAAAAATCCGAACGTTGGCAAACGGCTATATGCCCTTTTTTTATTTTTTTATTTTTTTAAATACATTTTTTTTAACATCCATTTAATACATTAAAACACAAAAATTAAACCCTTTAAAAAACTTTATAAATACCCCTTATTATTTCATACTTCTCACACACTTCCAATATACTGCTAATCTCTACTTCTCTTATTTTTTTTCCATCCAAAATGAACACCAACTCACCATGTATTAACAATATGCTAAACGACCCGTCGAACCAAATGCCGGGCTCGTCTTCGAATGCCGCCAACAATCCGTGCTCGTCTTCAAATCCATACTCTCAAGCGGGTTACTTTCCCACATTCCAAAACCCATATATGAATCTCGAAGAACTATCACTATTTAGCCAATGAAAATTACAACAACAACAACAACAACAACAACAATATAATCAATTTACTCAAACTCAACAAGCAAACCAAGCCACCCCTTCCCAACCAAATTCTGACCATGCTTCGTTTCATCTAGAAGACGAAGATGAAGATGAAGAAGAAGAAGAAGAAGAAGAAGAAGAAGAAGTGGTCCCGACCCCGACCTCAAAAAAATCATGGACAAAGACGATGGTGAAGAAGCCAAAGACAAAGACGGAGACGAAAAAAACCAACAAAGACAAAGACGTAGATGAAGATGTGGTCCCGTCCCGACAACCTCGAACTTTTTGGAGCCAAGACAAGGAGTATCTTTTGGCGGAGTGTTTCATTCAAATTTCCGAGGATCCAAAAACGGGTGCGGATCAACAAAGGGATACGTTTTGGTACAAAGTGCTCGACGCATACATCAAGGAAGCCAAGAGGCTCAACTATACTCTTCGTACAAAAAACATGTTGACGGAAAATTGGACTCCAATGAATAAAGATGTCAAGAAGTGGAATACGATAGTGGATGAAACGGCTGTTATGAGTGGGGAGAATGATAGAGATTTTATGACCCGTTGTCATATATTGTATAAAAAAACAACGGGTTATAACTTTAGACACATGAGCACTTGGGAGTTTTTGAAAGACAAGCACAAGTGGAAAAATCCCGACTCGACTTTGGCAAGACGTAATCGTCTTCAGGCTACGAACGAGGAGCCTAAGCATTTTGGACCAGACGCGTTGCCACGGCCAGACGGCATGTACCGGGTTTCTAAGATTCAACGTTCGTCAAAATCGAACGCTAGTTCCGGTTAAACCCGGCAATGTTTCAAGAAATGTTGCAAAAACAATACGAGTTAGACCGCAAGACAAAGATGGATGTTTTCGAGCGAGAGTCACTTGCGAGAGTTACTTTATATGAATCTCAAAGGATTGCCAAGGAGATGCGAGTGCTTCAAATGAAAACAAGCAAGATGGATCCGATCAATGCGGCGATCATGAAAGCCCAACAAGCACGAATTCGGGCTAAGTATAATACCGACGAGGAGTAGGCTTTTATTTATATGTTTATGTATTAGGTTTTTATTTTTACGTTTTTTTTATTTATTATTTTTTTTAATAAATTTTTTAGATTTTTAATGTAATGTGTGTTTTTTATTAATTAATTAAGTTTATTTTAGTTAATACTGTGTATGTTTTATTTTATGGGAAAAAAAAGGACGACGGCATCACATTTTCTGATGCCAAGAGTTACGACCAGAATATGATGCCGTGAAGACTTTTGCTGACGTGGCACGAGCGTACCCAATGCTATTAATAGCATAACCATTTGTCAATACCGAACCCACTACTATCAACCATGTTGCAACGGGTCTATAAACTGGTCTACTGTGTCGGCTGTAGAATACTAGACAATGTCAATGGTCAAATACGAATAAATAGAATCATGCATGAAACTCAAATACCTTGTGAAAAAAAAGAGAGAGAACTTTAACAAAAACTTGTTTCATTTCAAGGTGATGATGAAAAATAGAGAAATGAACAAGATGAAGAAATATCTCCTTATATCAAATAGCAATCATTTCAGCATCTTATTTGCATGGTTTGTTCTCTTACTTTTACATACTCATAGTGTTCAAGCTGAGCCTATCAGTCAAGATTGCCCCACCACTGCAAATTACACATCAAACAGCCAATTTGAGACTAATCTCAACATCCTTCTCCCTTCTCTTCTTTCAAATGGTACTCAAGATGGTTTTTTTAACACAAGTGTTGGTACCGGTTCTGATATAGTCTATGGCCTTGTTCAATGCAGAGGTGATATCTCAACAGAACGATGTCGAAATTGTTTGAATACTTCAATAGTAGAAGTTTTTCAAAGATGCCCTAATGTAAAACAGGCTGTGTTAAGATATGAATATTGTTTCTTACGCTACTCCGATACTCAATTCTTCTCCCGGGTTGATGGCCCTCGTGTTGCAATACGAAGTGGGCAAGTCTCGGACACAGTTGCTAATAGATATAACCAGCAGTTAGCAAGTTTACTGGTTAATTTATCTGAAACTGCTGCTTCTAGACCCTCTAGATACTCTTCAGGATCGACAACTTCTTACACAGTATTCAACAACTTATATGGTTTGGTGCAGTGTACTAGAGATTTGTCGACTAATGACTGTTCCTCTTGCCTGGAAAGTTTAAGAAATTGGATCCCAGGTTGTTGTAATGGTAGTACATTTGCTCACATATTTCAGAAGACATGTTATTTGAGGTATGAGGAAAATCGATTTTTTGAAACACCGTCTCCTCCTCCTCCTCCTCCTTTCCTGCCACCAATTGATGCTTCTCCACCAGAAGCAAATACAGGTGACAAAATCTATATATTTTCTGCATTTAGTATGTTCTTCGAATTGTGTGTTTTGGTCTGGGGTTTGGATTATTTCTGAGTACTCAAAACTATTGTTAAATGACGCAGGTGATGCAACAAGCAAGTCTACGAACATTGTTGTCATCGTTGTTCCTATAATTGTTGCAGTACTCCTATCTGCCATATGCTCCTATTTCATATTAATGAGGATAAGGAGGAACAAGAAGAAAAATATACCAGAGCTTATTTGTAAGTTGAACTTGATTCTTTTCATTGATGTGTTTCCTAGCTTTCAATTATATAAAGCCAAGAAAAACTTGTTCAAAGAGATTTTACTTGCTAGTTGCTAGTTTGCTACATTAATTTTTATTAATGAAAAATTATTCTTTTATCTTTAATTATACTTGAATTGATTTTTTTTCCTAGACGAGCAAGATGAAATGATAAGCGAAGATTCCTTGCAATTTGATTTAAACATGATAAGAACTGCTACAAATAACTTCTCTGATGCTAATAAACTCGGAGAAGGAGGATTTGGTGCAGTATACAAGGTAACTTAGTTACATTTTCTTTAGGCGTGACAATCATGCATTTTTATCATGTTTAGGGGGACGCTAACGTCACTCTTTTATTTTGAGGAGTTTGATAATGGTTTTTTTTGACAATAAGAGTTCTCTAACTCAGTTATAATCTGCTTTCAGGGTGAACTTGATGATGGTAAAGAGATAGCAGTTAAGAGATTGGCTAAAAATTCTGGACAAGGAACACAAGAATTCAAAAATGAAGTTGTGTTGCTGCATAAGCTTCAACATCGAAACCTTGTTCGACTTTTGGGGTTCTGTTTGAGCGGAGAAGAGAAGCTCCTCATTTACGAATTTGTGCCCAACAGAAGTCTTGATAAATATTTATTTGGTATGTCTTACTAGTCCATTGTGTTTTGTCTGATTGCTTTCTTAGGATTTAAAGATGGGTGAAATGCAAAGTGTAGTTTGGTGTTTACTATCATCATACTCTTTTAACAGATCCAACCAGAAAAGTGTACTTACATTGGGAAAGGCGTTACAAGATCATAGGAGGAATAGCACGAGGACTACTTTATCTTCATGAAGATTCTCGACTAAGAATCATTCATCGTGACCTCAAAGCAGGAAATATTTTACTAGATAAGGAGATGAATGCCAAAATAGCAGATTTTGGTATGGCAAAGCTTTTTGGAGTAGATCAAACTCAGGGAAATACAAGTAGAATTGCTGGAACATTGTAAGTATTGGCCCCTCAAACTATGCAAGTATATTTTGAAAGTTCTCGGTAGAAAACTGACAAATAGGTACGTATTAAAATGTAGTGGATACATGGCTCCTGAGTATGCTTTACATGGATCGTTCTCGGTCAAATCCGATGTTTTCAGCTTTGGGGTTCTGCTTTTAGAAATCATTAGTGGTCAAAAAGTTAACAATTTCCATCTGTCAGGTCCTTCAAGGGACCTTCTAAGTTACGTAAGTATAGATTTCAGCGACGTGCAACTTTCTTATGTGCATATGTACACTAAGTTGTTGGTTTTCTAACAATCTAAACCTATTTGCTAAACCATTGCAGACTTGGAAACTTTGGAGAGAAGGTAATGCTCTACAGTTAATGGATCCAACATTACAAGACAGTTTTACTGGAAATCAAGTCATACGGTGCATCCACATTGGATTGTTGTGTGTTCAAGAAAACGTAGAAGACAGACCAACCATGTCGTCTGTTTGTTTAATGCTAAGCAGTTATTCCATTACACCCGAACCTCCTAAGGCACCTGCATTCACCTTAGTGACAAGAACTGCTGCAAATGATTCAAGCTTAGATTTGGAGATAAATGATTCAAAGAGTTCATCATTGCTCTACTCTGATGATGGAATAACATATCCTAGATAGACTTCAAATGTTTACGCCAGTTGTTCCTCTCAATCTTTTGAATTGTGATTGATGACATTTCGTAGTATTATCATGCATAATATAAAAAGATATGTGTAAATTCTTTTGCAACTTCTACTATAACTAAGAGGGTAGCAGCTAAGGCATCACCAAAAGCTTTTTATTGTATAATCAAGAAATGGATCAGTAAACGCTATTAATCTTGATTTCTTTAGAGGCTGCATTAAGTTGTAAAGAACATGCTTTTGAATCTGACGCACTAACTAACTTATCAAGGGGTGCTTACCTGCCAAATTGCAGTTTGTTTGGTTTTAAATCCAATCAATCAGTTTCCACCAAGAAGGTACTTCTGTTTTCCAATAGAAAATGCTCTGCTTCTGCATGATTTGGGGAAACTTAAAACACCGCCCATAGTATATGTTATGGAACTAGGGGTGTTAATCGGGTCGGGTTCGGGTCAATCGGATCGGGTTGAAGTCGGGTCTAGCCTAAAAATAATATACCCGAACCCGACCCTATTTAAACTCGGGTTAGTCAGGTTCAGATCAACTCGGGTCGGGTCAACTCGGGTTCGGGTATGTGCCATTTATAAAATCACGAAATTTAATTCTCAAACTTAGTAGTTAAAATCTAAAACAACTAAAAGGCACATCTATGAATCACATATTTTATTTGTTGCATTTGTCGTAGGCTTATTGCAAATTTGTGATTGGCAAAATGTATAAATACTAAATAACCACAAATATCATGCAACTTGTAAGTTGTAACTATGCAAATGCATGCAACCATGCATGGTAACAAGCTAACAATGCCATGAAGTGTATCTATCACTACTTACCAAATGAATAATTAAGGTGCATCTGTTTGTTGGAGGAGACTGCAGTATTTTGTGGACTTGCCTATTTGTAAAATTGCAAGTTACAACTTGCATCAGTTGGTAAAATGAAAATACTGAGAACATATATAAGAAAATAAAAGAACGACTACCAAGATTTGACATTATTTGCAATTTACAAATTGTATCACTTAAATAACAAAAACATAATGCTAAAAAAAAATAATAACAAAAACATAGAATATCATTTGCAGACATTAGGCTTTTTAGTCACAAAATCACAACAGTACGTAAGCATATAAAGTAACAACTAACAAGTCATACATATTAGATTAGCTTTCAATCAGCAAAGTAAGCTTCCATTCTCTAAACATATGTAGTATTAACATTCTACAACTATAAAGAACAGGCAAAGTTTAGATGATAAATTCTTAAAAAAAATAAATAAATAAATAAAAAGAAAAAAAAAAAAAAAAAAAAAAAAAACTAACTCGGATTAGTCAGGTTGACCGGAATCTGAATAGCAAAATATTTTGAACCCGATACCCGACCCTATTTTGTATTCGGGTTAATCGGGTTGACCCGATTGATCCGAGTTAGCTTTTGAACCAGACTAACCCGACCCGAGTATCCTTATTCGGGTTCGGGTCGGGTCGGGATTTTTGACACCCCTATGGAACCCACGAGAACGTCCCAATTAGGACGTTATCTTCACTATTTTTTAGATAATCAGGTGTATGTTGATTGTTTGATAGGCTTGTAACCGATTGAGGTAACCATAGATGTTTTTTACCCGTGACAAAAATTTGGCAATCCTTTTAAGCAGGGGGCCAAGGGCCACAGGAACGGTCGAATGTATGACCCCTTTGCGCCAGTTTATGATATAGACTGACGAAGTTAAATATTGCTTTCAAGAAAATTGGGCATCAGATGAATGCTAGAATGACTTTTTTTTTTTTTTTTTTTTTTTTTTTTGATATAAATCAAACTTGACTACAATCATAGATAGTTAATTATCTGTCTTCTTCTAATATTACGCAACACTTTTTCCATAGACTTTTTATTCTAGGGTCGTCCCATTCTGGTTTTCTTTGCATTATTTTACAACTTGCATCATGTATATCCATTTCTTGAGTCTCCACCATTATATGATTCAAGAGTTGAAGCTACCCCATCACAATCAAATAGAGGTAGTAATAGTTCAATCAATATGGTCATACATTTATTTGCTATTTGTTTGAGTAGTTGGGAATTGATGCAGGAATTGGGAAACGAAAGTCATCTACCGAAGTGGTTGCATTGGTTTACCGCTATCTTACTTGCAATCTTTTGCATATTTGAGTTGAAACAAAAGGAAAAGAAATCCAGGTAGCAATGGTAAATTGTAACTTATAAATCATGATGTCAGAACAAAATACCTGAAACCTCTATAAGTTGCATGGCGGGACTCAAAGTCAGAGTAAAGCCAAATCATTTGACAAATTTTATCGTTGAGGTGAATAATTGGTGGTGGGAGAATGTCACGAGCCACTTTTTAAAGGGTCGGGTTCTGCTTGGAAGAGTGTTGAATTCGAGGGTTCCTGGCTTGTCGTGTTTGTCTTGTTGGAGTACGGTAAAGTATAGTATGTGTCATGAGTAGAGTACTCGATATGGAACCACACCAGTGGGAGTTGGCGTTACTCCCGTGATGAGTTATGCATGGCATGACAAAACCACTAAACATCTATTATACGCAAGATGAAATGTTGATCCTTATCGGGTTAAAGACATCATACAACGTCAAAAGAATTACTATGTGACATTAAGGGAAACGAACATTCAATAGGGTAACCGGAGTGGAGCGAACTCGCATTCTACTTGATATAAGCACAAAAGCTCAGATTCCCCACTCAAGTCGACTCGATGATGAGCTACTCGAATAGACTTCTAGCAAATTGGTACGTGAAATTTGTGAGACTTTGTTATTTTTTTAACTTAAAGCGGAAGCCGGTCCTTCACTTGTGACAATTAATTACTGTATTTCTCAAAGTTAAGTAAAAAGTTTAATCTGCGATTACCATTAATAGTGCAAAACCCAAACATAGATAACAAGTAAGACGTGCATTTAACGTATAATTAACCGGAGCCAAATTGCTTTTGGAAAGATGTAAATTTTATTAAAGCATAACTTTATTCCACTACTCTTTAAAAAAGCAATCGCGAACATAATATAACTCTAATAATGCATGAGAAATTGAATTATTTATTTGTGTAAATTGAATTAGCAACTCAACCTGCACTGATTTGCTTAAGGATATCATCTGCATTTTACGTCCGATAAACGTGAGGGAGAGCGGAGAGTCAGATCATTGATCAACTGATCTTGAAAACATAGCCTTGGTCGAGCTCGAGTCATGTTTTAAAGTCAAGTCGACTTCTAGCTTGTGTGTCATCTGGACATAAGCAATAACACTACTCATTATTTTCTCTTTGTACATTTGTCTTCAAACTTTTTCTTTAAAACGTCTAAAAGTATTTACTAGTATTAAATACGAATAGACTCTACTTTATATGGCTAGAGTCCTTACTAAGAGCACTCGGTGTAGATGCTTCGTTGGTGCTCGCCGTCTGACGTGGAGTAGGTAACGGCGAGTCGTTCCTCTTCACTACACCACGAGGCCTTCGCCGAAGCTCCCCGTTGAATCCCTCTTCGTCTGCACGAAGAGGGTTGGATCTGACAAGCTTCCTCTTTTTTTTCTTTTTTTTTCCTTTGGCCTTTTATTTTGTGGTTTTTAAAGAATGTATTTGTATATTTTGGTGTTTTTAAAAATGTATGTGTATATTTTTAAATGTAAAATGTATTTAAAGTTTGAAATAGATAATTGTTTTGTAAAAATGTAATGTGTAAATACTAATGCAACTATATTAAATATAGGATTGACATAACTTGAACCAACATACAATTATTTTATTCGACAGATGCATACTCGGGCTCCAGAGGTCGAATGGTTACGTGAGCTTCCTCAAAACCATCCAATAATCAACAATAATCAGCGTCGGTCTAGAAACTTTTTTAAGAAATGATGAAACAGATTTGCAACTTCAGGTCGCGTTGAAAATGGTCAGAGAACAAGTGTTGCAAGTTTGGGAAGAAAAGTCAGCACTCATTAATAATTATAAGTCTTTATAAATTCTTGATGATGTTGCATATCGTATTTATCCGTTTCTTTATTTTCGTGTCGTATTGTATGTTTTTTTCCGCAAATCGTATGGTTTTTTTCCGTATTGTAACTTTTTAATTTAGATGAAATAAAATTAATATGTTGTGTTATTTTTAAGTATTTGTTAAATGAATTTAATTTATTTAATGAAATAAATAAAAAAAATAAAGGTGTAAGATGTGAGGCCCTAATGAATAAGCTGAGGTTTATTGTTTGGTGAAGAGAGGTTTATTATAAAGAGGTGTTAGATGATGTGGCAAATGTGAGATCCGAATGAAAAGGAAACCTCTTTATCTACACCTGATGCTCTAATTGCAAAGTTGCCTATTCCGAGGCTCTCATAATTGTACTTAGTGATTTAAAGGCTTGTACTATTTGTAAGAACAGTTTCCATCAAGTAGTCGCTTTCTAATCGTAAATTGTAGATTATAGTCACCGATAGCAGTTTCAATAGATTTTGTTGCATGTAAAAAGAAGATAGGCTTTATTTTGACCTTTATATGCTCACATGGGGTTTTCTTGGAACTTTAATATATTTCAAAGTTCTAAAACTTTAGAAACTTTTTGGATTAATCATTCTTCATCTCTGTTAGGCTATGCATAGTGGTAAGTGGTGACTCAGTTCATCTCCTGTCACATCAGTATTCTTTCTCCTATAACTAGACACGATCAAGTTGTTACAATCGTTAACCGAGTTTTTTTTTTTCTCCTTTTTTTTTTTAATATCAAACGGACATAATTTTTATGTGCAAATTAATCAGTCAATATTTAGACTGATGTCTCATTTTTTGTCCCCCTCGACCGATGTTCACATTCACCCTAGAGTGGTGTTGACCGATTTACATATCAGTCGACCAATGTCGATGATCGATTAATTCAAGCCCACTATGGTCAGCCTTAGAGCAGTGGATATGCTTGGTTGTTAGCTCGCGCCAAGCTACCAGCCCAAAATAGTCGACGGTGCATCGTATCATAGGTGGCGCCATGGCTGCTCGCACAATGGTGACAAGCACACGTAGATGGATTTTTTTTATTGATTTATTTTATTTTTATTTATTGAATATGTTGTTGGTGGAAATTTGGTGGGTTTTTTATTTTTTGTGTTTGAGTGTTATGTTTGTGTTTCTTATGTGTTTTTTTTTCTTTGCACATATGGGGATAGGTGGGAGGAAGAAGAAAGGTGGCTGGTGATAATAAGGTTATACTGAGTAATATATATATATATATATATATATATATATATATATATATATATATATATATATATATATATATATATATATGGTGTTACTTTCAAACGAAAACCATTTCATCCGCAAAAACAGCGAAAACCACTTTTGTCCAATCAAAATTTAGTTAATTGATTTCCTATAATTTTATTTAATTAATAGTGTAGGGGCATATATGTAATTTGCTAAATATTTCATTAAACATGATTTTATTCATTAATTCTGATATTTTTCAAATTTAGAATCCCCTACAATCATGGAATTCTTCTGCCATACAATTTTTTTTTTCCAGATCTTCTTTTTCAATTGTGTGAAACAAACCTTAAATCAATTTAAACATCATATCAAACACACATAATCATGGAAAACATAGTTCAAGAACAAGATGAAGAAATTCACGACATTGAAGACCAGAATAATCGATTACTTGTGTTATCTGAGCAAGAAATTAACATGTTGGTTGACCAGAATGATCGAGTACTTGTGTTATCTGAGCAAGCATTTGATTCTGAGTATGTGAGACATGATCAAGACGTGAAAAATGGTATTATTCCGATTTTCTGTTATTCACACACTTGTTTATTAAAAGTTTCTTTTATTTCAGTATAATTTTATTGATTTATTATTGTATGTGCATGCATGCTATTTAGTGTGTCTAAGTTGGGTATAATGTTCCACTGTTGTTTGATTTTATGTTGGTGCATGTTATTTTGTTATAGTTTTTGTATCATGTTAAACTTATTGATCATATGCATTTCATTGACCCGATATATGTTATTTTGTTATAGTGTTTGATCATTTTTTGCGTCCTTTTTTTTTTGTAGATTCTAATGAATTCGATTTGTATCACATTGACCCATAGTGTATTCCCACACCAAATGGACACAGATATTGGGTTCCAGATGTCTGTAAACGAGAAGCCTAAAAATGGTGATGTTTTTGTAACTAAAAAACGTGTGTGTAGTGTGTGAACTAAGCCCTAGTAAAGCAACATGTTCAAAACCGAAGTCCAAGTTAGCAGACGAGTCTGATGCGGAAGACCAGGAAGTTGATGAAGATGAGTTAGGGGATGAATATGAAAACATTGATCAAGATATGGAACATGATGAAGATGAGGAACCTGAGTCATCTGGTGAAGATGATGAAGATGCTTAGGACGAGTAATATGATAGAAATATTCATTTTTAATCTGCATCAAATACAATTACTTTACAATAGTGTTTTTTACATTATCTTGGATTTATATTGCTTATAGTTTTTAAATAATTTATGTATTCATTGAATGTGTATCTGGTTTTTAAATATTCATGATTATTGTTAACACATCCATGTTAATAAACATACATGTTTATTAAAAACATACATGTTTCTAAACCTTAATACTATGAATCATACATGATTTCTTAATTATAATGAACTTTGGATGTGAAAGCATATATACTAAGGTCATACCAACATAAAACCAAACAAATAGAGTCATACCAACATTAAACCAAAAGAAAAACAAAAAACAATATTCATGTATGTTCCTAGAAATGTACATGTTCTTTTCCTGGAACCATACCTGTTTTGTTCATAACAACATACATGTTCATTGAGAAGATACCAACAAATTCTTAGCTCTTTCCATTTAAACAAACATGTTTTACACATGTATGATTAAATCAATCATTAAACATACATGATTTGAGAACATGTATGTTTTAATAAAAAAAAATTAGATGTCAATGCTAAGACTTTTGAAATATTCATGGTTTTTGAGAACATGCATGTTTTAATAAAAAAAATTAGATGTTAATCTTAAGACTTTTGAAATATGTATACTTTATATTTGAATTTACGCTATTAGAGTTGCATGAGAATAGAGTAAACTCACACCAACATATCATAACACAAGTGTTTTGATAACATATCTGTTTTTAAAACATACTTATGTTACCAACCATTGCAGTCTTTAAAAAAAATAAAATAAAATAAGAAAAAAAATAAGAAAACAACACCATGAAGCATAAAATAAACCAAAAAAAGTCATAATTGCCTTTTTCAAATCATAACTTTGTTCCTAATCAAAATAAGAAGTTCCAAGTTCACATCCTAAAAAAACAAACAAATCATAAGCTTGTTCCTAATCATAACTTTCTTCCGTCCGCTTCTTCTTAAACCTGAAAGGTATACATTAAAATTTTGTTAAATAAAGGAATAACATACAAACTAACAACTACTTAAGTAACATATACACAAGTAGTAAACACCCCTGTTTACTACTTTGAAAAAATGCTTGTTAACCATTCATACTGCAAAAACCCTGGTCACTACTAGGTTTATCAGTATCCAAACACCCTTGGCCACTAGACAAACATTTTCAACATTATCCAAACACCCATGTTTACTACTTTGAAAAACATGCTTATTAACCATTCATAATGCAAAAAACCCCTAGTCACTACTATCTTCATCAGTTTCCAAACACCCCTGTTCATTAGGTAAACAATTTCATCATTCTCCAAACACCCATGTTAACTACTAGTTCTACCACTATCCAAACACCCTTGTTCATTACCTATTGATATCTAAAAAATAACTAAACAACCATGTCAAACAATCACAACCAAAGATTAACTAAAATATTTACACTAGCATTTTAATAATTAAAAAAAAATCAAACAATCACAACCAAAGATTAACTAAAATTACACCAAGAAACTAAAAAGCCAAACAATCACAAACATAACCGATAATTGTAACAGACATGCATTCACATTCACCTATCGCACCGAAAAATACCACGGGGCTACGTTGTTATACGCCCACTGCACTAAGCTCATGAGACTAAAGCGTTAACAAACACCATAAGTCGACAATAACCGCGGAATTTCATCATAGAACAAATGCCCCAACGCCGGGTACCTGCCAAGTACCCAGCAAACCTCGAATATAGTACACTAAAATTGCCTATCCAGCAAAAGGAGTGGGAGGGTCAATTCCTATAGGCCTATATCCCTATATTTGCGCTCATTCGCAAGTCTCACTCGCAAGTGATTAATGGCTCATGATCTGAGGGACTTAATAATGGCAAAAATCATACTTAGTGCTTATCAAAATGGCTACTGCTTCACTCACAGTACCAAAAAATATTAGTTTTCAGTTCCATAAATAGTTTTCAAACCATTGTGATAATAGTAAAAACAACGCATGTATCTCACCCCAAGTATTTTGCAAAGCAGTTAAAATAGATAAAAGTGGGGCTATGAACTCACCTGAGTATGTAGCAATGCAAGATATCACAGCTAGTATCAACTAGCAAACACAATGGCATCAATAGTGTAGGCACAACGACATCAAGAAAGCACAAGCACAAGTCATTAAGCACACGTCGTCAAGAAAGTATAAGCACAACGATTACTGGATCGGCACAACCTAACGGGTAATACATATCAGAAATAATACTCAAGTAATATATAAAGTAACGTTCGTTGAATATCCATGTTATTATGAAAAGGTTTAGTTTTCAATGTCGTTAAAAGAAGTAAACTTTTGAAAGCTCGTGTGGACGTTAGAGAGATATTAAGACGATAAGGGTCGAAGAAATGAAATCAAACAAATAGAAGAGGATGAAGAAAAAGAGTGAAACGCTCTCGCGTAAAAGTCGTGAAATGTATATAAAATAATAACTCACGCATAAAATAAATAGAAACCTCAAACGAGAAAAGAAAGAAAATAAGATATGACAAACAAAAGAAAACATTGATAGATGGTTTCGGCTTTACCCAGTTTTCCCAAAATAAATGTTAAAACATACAAGTTTTGAAAAGCTTTTAGATATGTAAATGTCAAGTTTATAAAAGATTTTACAAAATTTCGGCATGTCCTACCCGTTTATGCAACGTTTTCCCCGAGTTCAACTACTCTTGAATAATAATTAAATATCGTCAAAATCTCTTATTATTTGTAAACCTCGCGAGGGGGATACATGCTAGTTTTACAAACTGAATACAAGTACTTTTTGGGTATGCTTGACCCGATTACCTAATTATAGACATTGAGTACCTTTGCCATCCAAGTCCCTAATTTTATGAACCGTTAATTACGTGAGTAAACGCTAATATTATAGATATGCATATTTGGC